>VZTO01006398.1:6621-43074 GCA_013400615.1 Syrrhaptes paradoxus
ACCTCTTCAACCAGCCCCTCCTTATTCGTGAGAATAAGGTCTAGCAGTGCTCCTCTCCTAGTCGGCTCCTCCACCATTTGCATCAGGAAGTTATCATCAATGCACTGGAGAAACCTCCTGGACTGCGGATGGCTGGCTGAGTCGGCCTTCCAGCAAATATCAGGGTAGTTAAAAACCCCCACAATAACCAGGGCCTGTGACTGCGAGACTGCCACCAGCTGCCTGTAGAAGGCCTCATCGTGCTAGGTATATATTTGAAACTGCTTATAGAAACAAGCTTTTAGAAGGACTGTCCTTGGGGTTGTGGGTTCTTTATCTCAGAATAGGACACAGAAATATGTGTGATCCATCCTACTCATATTCACTGCTGTTTTACCCTTATATTTAAGTGTCTTCAAGGAAGGGATTCTTTCTCCTGTCATAGCTATTAAATGCACAGTAAAGTGTGGCTGAGGCCCATATAATCAGGGATAATAAAAGTAAATAGACCACATGTAGACCATAAAGGTCAACAAACAGAATTCTAGATGGTGAATATTTCCAACACAGACATTTTATTTGTAAAAGAATTCTAAAAATTATATCATTTTTAAACCAGAAATTTCTATTGCTATAAATAATAAGGAAAGAAAAAGTAAAATAGAAAGCATTACAAATTTGAAATACCTGTCCCTGTTTGGCATTTTCACATACAGATGTCTCATATGGAACTGAAATTTCAGGAGGAAACTCGTTGACATCCAGGATATTTATTATAACGTTGACTTTGCTGGTTAATAGTGGGTTACCTATAAATGATTTTTAGAAGAAAAGCATTAAGGAATACTATTTATGTTTGTTGTCAACACCAGTGCCCATGAGCTGTCATAAATTGTTTCGATCCCAGTACTGTGACTTCTAAAGCCCCTTGACTTCTGCTTACTTCTGATTTGTACCGAGGAGAAATCAGAAACAAACTTCTTATCATTTTGTACTGGACTTTGATCCATTACTCTTCATGGAGTAAGGAATCAATCAAAATGATCATCTTTATTAGAGCATAAATTAAAGAACTTGAATTTGTACCTGTAAGTAAAGATGCTAAGTTTTCCCAGGTCACTTTTCATGGAGTCTGTGGAAAATACTTCCAATGATTAAAAATTAATTCTGTTTTCCACAATGGAGGGCAGAAAATCAACATTTATTACTTAGCCACTGTTTACATCTTCAAGATATCAAGGAGGTAAGTGGAGAATACTCATTTAGAAGATGGAGAAAAGTAAGAGAGAAGATATAAAGACAAATCTTGCTGAAAGCCACACAGAGTCAGTGGTAAATTTAGCAGGGTGGTGTAGGAGTAGACAGCATGGGGTCATGATTAAGTACAAGGACAGTTTTCTTGAATCTTCAGATATAAGTGGATATCTTCAAATTATTTTCATTACCTGCTTAAATCCTAGTTTATATAAACCTTTACATTTCTGGGTTTTATAACTAAAACAGCAAGGTGATAAAGTCTTTTCATGGTGGCACTGTAGAAATTTTACATGATTTCTTTCTTTTTTTTAGGAACTACTAAATTAAGTGTTTTCAAGAGACCTCTGCCAAAAGGTGTTGCCCAATAATTTCCTAGTTAAGTAGGACCAGCTGCAAGTAGAAGTCTGTTTTACCTGTTCACAAGTAGTGGATAAACTGACAATCCGACAAACTCAGCTTGGAATCTAAAAGAAAACCCACAAAAAATCACTACCCAAATCATACAATGTTTGTAGTTCCTTTGTAGGAAAATATCTAATTAATAGTGACCATATCTAACAATATCTCTTTTCATCCTCATTCATTTCCAGTTCAGCATCATCCCTACTTGCAGAATGTCTCTATGGAGAAAGGCATCGTGCAGTACGAATGAACACAGAGCTTGGCCTAGCAGCTGGGAATTAGGCAGTGGTTCTCTAGATGCTCAAAGAGCCAGAAGAAATCTAGATTGCTTGCTCACAGTTGAATTGGTTCCTTTGTATAATTGGAAACAAAAAAGCACTAAGAAGTTATTTTAGTCAGTAGAGGGCAGGACCCCAAGTCTGAATGTATACAGAGATCAGAAAAGGCCTATTCAGGTCAAGTTCACTCAGCTACTGGCAGAAACAACCAAACTTAAAACTTCCCTCTTAGCAGTACTCACTGCAAAGAACACAGTAACTCATACAGAGTAACTCCAGTTTTCCTTTTGTTTTTGTGTGTTAATTTTTTAAAAAGTCTTTTTAGGCTATAATTTTTTTCTCTTTTTTTTTTTTTTTTTTGAACAGTGTACATATTATGGGACTGTATATTTTTTAAAATGAACAATGGGATTTGACATTTTTCCTTCCCTCAAAATCATGATAGGATATCATGCTTTGGAAGTAAACATGAAAAGGAGTATAGATTTTACATTTATTTCTCACTGACAGTCTGTGATTTATTTTCTGATTCTTTGAAAGATATGTTAGAGGCCAAAATTTTTTCTTGCTAAGTATTTTAGCAAGGTAGAATTTTACCTTGCATAAATGGTCAGAAGAAATCAAACATGAAAGCAAACAGAGTTACTAGACCATAAGATGGACCTACTTCTGGTTTACACTTTATTTATGTGCTTATTTTTCTTTCTGTTTTGCAGTGATATCAGTTTAACTACTCCTGTACATACAGGAAAACTGCAAGAAGATTGTATACAGCTTTGAATTTGTATACAATTACAAAGACCTCTAATACTTAATGTGAACGAGGATGAAGAATTGCATTGGTTTTGTTTTGAAGCTACACATGAACAATGAGGAACAATCACTTGGAAGGCTCCAGGGCTCAGGCAATGCAGGGAGTCCACGCAACCTGCTTGTGATCTTGGCATCATTTTCCACATATAGGGGAATGATGGCAAAGCTGGTTTATTTTTCTCTCTCACTTGGTGGGGATAAAGCTGGTGGTCTTTGTCTATAATTGGTCTTTTCAAGAAAAGATAATTTGCAGAATGACCATTAGGATGTGTCTAAATGTTGGGTCTTTTTTGTTGTTGCTGTTCTCTCACAGCAAGAAGGCAAAATACCTATTTTAGCAATAAAGTTTTTTTAAGAAACAGAACTTAATATGCCTATTACTAATTTAGAGTCTGTTTATCTTAAAGAGATAAGGTTGTGGAGAACTGAAAATACATGGGTAACAGTAGTGTCCATTCTTGAGGCAAGTTTATGCAACTGACTGCAATACCAGGCCACTTTCCTTAGGTAATCATGTATGTCAAGGCACTGTTCAGTGCATTTTTTCTCTAATAAAATATGTCAGTTTCAGTGTTTCTACATCAGCACTGCACAAGTGGCAATTCTTTTTATATCAGAAATTCTTCAAATGTGGTCATTTTTTTCCTCCCTCTTTTTCTTCTGATGTTTTCTTCTCTCTAACCTTTTTTTGGTTGTGTGCAGTGTGTGATCACTCAAACTCCAGCTTTGATTTCTTGCTAGCTCTTGCCAGTTACTGGTGTAGTACTGATCTGGCAATTGTTTTTAATGCTATGGACAAGGGTAAATGTGTAAATATTTTGAGGTATGCTGAAATGAATAGCAAATATGTCTTAGCTGTAGATTTTTAACAAGGCAAGTGTTAAAATTTGGAATATAATCTACCTGCTTCAGCTGTACATAAACATGATAGTACTATATATGTTCCAGGAAAGTGCACAGACAAGTAGACTTGGAGGTTTTAGCTAGCATTAATTACTCTTGGGAATAATAAACAGACTCGCACGAAGTTTACTAAAACAGCTGTGTTACTGCAGAAAAAAATTACAAATGTTCTTTGTCCACCAATAAACATAATCAGTTAAGCTTTACTGAAACATAGACCATTATGAGGCCTCCCCTCTGCATCTACCTGCCTTTCAGTTTCTGTGGAAACAATTTACAGTTCTGCTGGACTTTCTGTCAATATACACATGCACCTGTATCTCCCATCATGTGCATGTGTATAGATCATCATGTGCTTGTGATAGATTAGTTTCCTCTGTTAGTGTATTCCTTTTCCGAGCTAAGATTAAAATTCAAGTTTTCATTTGACTAGTGTTCTCATTATATTCTCAGGCTCCAGGGAGTGAGCCTATTGTTCTTTTTGAGATAACAACTGAGTTTTGGGGTTTTTTTATATATTAAATAATGTATATCTTCTCTGCTTCCAAAATCTCCCACTTCCTGTTAGTAGCATGTATTATTTTTTGAAGACCCAGTGCCAAGCAGTACATTGAGGAAAACATGTTCTTTGCTTTAGAAACTTGCATTTCTGGACACATAAACAATACAGAATGAACAAGAAATACAGTAGAGGTCCTCTTCCACAGCCTGTTGATGTCAACAGAAATACTTCTGTGGACTTTACACAATTATTATGAAGTGACCAAAAGACTTGTATTCAAAGGGGGGTATATGCCTACAAGAATTTCATTTTGACAGGATCATGAAGGAGGAATGCTACACGGGAGGATGACAAGAAAACTGCAGCTACATAGTGCAGTGGAAGGAGGAAGTTCTTATAATAAGAAAGCTATGTAGGAGAAGACACAAAGACAAGAAAAAAACAAATAAAAAAAACACCAGAAATTTTATAGGAAGAGAAAACAAGTGGCTAGGCATAAAGTTTTGTGTGGAGAGAAAACACAAGAACAGAGATGCAGCATACAGATGGATTCATTTAAGGCCTTAAATTTTGACTCAATTTTAGTGTGCATTTTGTCTGAGAATCAAATGAGTCTCTAAATTTTTCTGCCTTCAAAAACCAGATTGACAGACCTGTTAATTGACTAACCTGATTTCATACGGAGTGAATTACAAAATCAGAAATAAGAAATGGAAGGTATCTATACAGCTCCTCATGCTCTTTGTGCCAACAAAATATTTTTCAGCTTCTGAGGGAACTGTGCCTACACGAGGGCTACTAGAAAAACCTTACTATCCAGGGCTGTTTGAACATCACACTTAGCCTCACAGCAAGTCTGGCAAACTGATATTTATTGGGCCTTCTTAAATAATCTCTTGGCTATACATGCACTCTTCACAGCAAATTTATGCCTGAGCACTGCATTCTGAAAAAAATACCACATTAGCATATTAATTCAGTTTATGTCATACTTACTAACTTTACTTGCAATTATAGAGAAATTGTACTGTGCTGTGCTTTCTCTGTCCAGTAATTCATTAGTAGCTATGGTTCCTTCAGTAGCATCTATTGTAAAGTAGCTGTCCACATCATTCTTCAAATCGATGAAGTATCTGTAAGTGAAAAATATTAAATAAAGTTGATGCAAATGTGCTGGGATTACTCATTTATCATAACAGTAGCCTAGCTAGTTCAGGTTTTGTTATTTTTCTCTTCCCAGCTATTACCATCCTTGCACAAAGAAGACAATAAAGAATGATTTGTTTATTTCTTCTTTGCAGAGTTGGAATGCTCGAGGGAAAATGGGATATAATAAAAGATTTAGTACTTCTGGTGCTCAGATGATTTGAAATCTTTGAGTTTCCAAGAAGCTTATGCACAGCTTCTGTGATCCTGATCACTTACACCAGTCACTTTGGAATGCACTGGATAGGCTTAGATGTAAAAAGAGAAGAGATACACAAAATAGTGCTTAAAGTATGAATAGCAATGAAAAGCGGATCTGGTCTCTTTACATCCATTTGTAACTGCAATAGGCTAGAAGTATCCTCACTGGGCTTCCAAAGAGGTATCCTAGTGGATGTATACAGGTTGTTGGCACAGTCTACTCAAAGATCTTGAACCTAAAGGATGTTTGAAGAGTCATGGTATGGGAGATGGAGAAGAATGTGCTTATTCCCCCACATCTATAGGAGCAATAAAAGGCTCTATGCCTTTAGGAAGAATAGGCAGCTTTCACTTTCACTGGAGCTGTGAAGAACAGGGCAATAACATTGTTTTTTTATTCTCCTGAGCCTTTGTAAAAAAAGTATGAACACAGAAGATATTCAGAATTCAAAATGTGTATTTATTTGTTATTTTTCCCTAGCAAGGAGTTAATAGAAAGCAGAGATGCATTTGTAAACATAGCTACTTAAAAGGAATGTTATAATTATTCTAGACTCATTTCCCTTAAATGCTAATTAATTTGAAAGTCTGTTTTCACATTTGATGCTACTGTTTGTAGTCATAACAGAATAATAATTTTTCTGATGCAGTGCCGCCAGTTACTGATTTTCTTTTCATTGTCAGTCTCTTTATACCTTGATGATGTCTCTCAAGAACTAGGCAGGATGAAATTGAGAAAGTCATTTGTGAGAAGTAAGCAATAAGAACAAAATGGCACTCAACAACAGGTACATTTAGATCATAAAAGCCAGAGGCCTGTGCCTATGACACTTCATTGCATGTAAACCAGTGAGCATAAGACTAAAAGCTAGTATTTCCTTCTCTGATCAGTGTGATGTATGGAAATAATATATAGGGAATGTAATAATAAACACTATCTTTGTTACTGTAGAAGGAAACAATGGTAGAAAGGGGATATTGCATATTTCCAAAAAAAACATCTCAGATCAGGACTCAAGAATACCAATAGCTCAGGAAGACTTGAAGAGTGAAAAAAAATTATAAATATGGTACTATGCTCCTTTGGAGACATTTTGTTTAATCAAAATCAGAAAATCCTATCTGAAGATGAAATAGGTTATTTCACCAATTGACAGACATCATTACCAGTTCACCGCTTTATTTGAAAAGCCTCAGAAATAATTTGCTAAAGGCAGCATGTATCCTTTTCTACAGCTGAGCAGAAGCATTTTCTTGAATATGGTAATATTGTCCACCCACATTTGTAATTTCAATCTCATTGTTCAAAATTTGGTTGACATAAAGATTATGAAAAATATGTAAGCCATTTATTAGAAATAGCATTACACTGAGATACTCTTTCAGAAATAGTAAAATTACTCTTTCAGGATTTTAATGTTTAATAGATTATAATTTCTTCCAAAATTAAATATGCTGCCACACACAAATAATTGGGACTGAAGCATGAGAAGGTAACTTTGCTTATCTTTCCGCTTAGGCAGATGAGCTTTGTCTAAGTATCCTACACACCTCAGTAAGAGCTACTGAAGAAAGTACAGGACCTAATTCAAAGCACAGAGTAGGTGACAGCCTCCTTTGCCAGGAGGCCTTGAAACTACAGAAAACATTTAGTTTGAACACTGTCGTGTTTGAAGTTGAGTTCAAGAATGAACATTTGTAGGATCAGAATTGGATAGTCTATCTGCAAGCATTCACGCAGGTGATTAACTTCGTGCAGAAGCCCAGTATGCTGACTTCTATACATAAGCATCAGCAGGATCGAAGCCCACAATAAGCACTGCAAGACTAGCATTATTGCTGCTGAAACAAATGGCAGAATTGCTCTTGGCTTCAGTGGAAGTGGGATCTTTGTGAATTGAACAGTTTAATAAAAATAGACCTGCGTGACAACCTGTAACAATTCTTCCAAATTCACTGTCTTTGCCTGCACTAACATTGTGGAAACTATTATGCCAGCATCCCTTCCTTTTATCTCCATGTACTCTGCATATATGGTAAAATTAGGGGGAGAACAGCCAGTCATTTCAGCTCCTCTCACCCTAAGAAGCTACATATTTGATTAGACTACAGAGGGAAGAGGAGTAGGAGGAAGTATTGGAAATGTATTGCCTAAAGCATATATATTTAAAAGAAAAACTGCAAACAAGCAGCAATTCTTCCTCCTTTCATTGGCTGTTCATGTGCAGCACCCATGAAAACATATCTGGCAGAAGATCCTCTTACACACAGCTCTTCTGGACATAGCATTGCTCCCAGATACTTCACTAAGTCTCTAAGGCTTAGTAAAAGAGTGAAGGGGACCCCCAACTGGCTGCTTTTCAAATGGGAGTTTTTTGGAATATCTCAAAGGGAGGTAACTTTTGGGGAAGGCCCTGAAAGAAATATAGGTTCCTTTTACAGCCCAGAATGACTCTTTCATTCAGAATGAATCTTTGTAAGCAGCGAAGCAAAAAACTTAGTCTCTTTCTAAGGCCAACAGCATTACCTGAGCCCTGTCTTTTACTTGGGTAAAATGATTTCAAGAAGAGAAGAAATGGGAAAAGGGTCTCCACCCAGAAAAATCAGTAACTTTCCAGAGATAAACCCAGGTACCTGGGACATAAAGCCTGACAGTTTTTGTTAGATTGTGACACAAGGACGAACACTATTGAAATACTGGTATTAGGACAGCTGTCTAGATCTTCTAGTCATGGTCTAGCAATTTGAAGCAATTGAAGTTGGTTTGTTTGACTGCTCAGTGCCCCTGCAAGACAGATCATGGATAACTCCACTAATCCCAAGAGGCAGCTCTCTCTTTGAAAAGTTAGGGAGAACTGGCACAGCCTTACTTGTTGACCTAGGACACAGCAGTATTATTTTTCAGAAGCACCTGAACAGGCCTGCCTGGCAGGTTTGAGTACCAGGACATTGATATATGTTCATATTCACTGATGGGGAAGAAACTTTGAACTATAGGTCTCCCTGATTTATACTTCCTAGCATAGGATTGTATTCCAGATTATATTACTGAAGTTGGGGGAGGATAAGTGTGGGAGGATAAGCGTGGAAGGATATACCTTTGCTAACACTGTTTGGGTCTTTCCAAGAATAGCTGTATTTGTACATCAAGTAGGATAGAAGAAATAGAATGGAAGTATTTGTTTTACAGAATAATAAGGGTCAAGTCTGAAGGACTCTCACCCAAGAGTGGTCACAAAGACACACACTGCCCTCTTAGGAGTTCCAAGAATAATTTGCATTCATCTTGGCTAAACAGTGAGGCTGTGTGTAGCTCATGGGGTCTCAGAGAGTACTTTCCTGAAGAGGACTCATCTTCTTTTGAAGAGCAGAGGACAATGAGGAAGACTCTGTTGACTCTAGCTGCAGCACAGAAGATAGCAGAGTGCTTGATGAAGCGCTGTTGAATGCATGAGTGACAGCAGATCACCCTTGTGAGGATAACAAGAACTCTGAGCCATCAAGCAGACAACTGTAGTTACCTCAGACTGTTATACCACGAATAAAAGAAATAGACAGCTGTCCTACTGCTGCTATGGAAATATGCATGACAACATGCTCAGGAGGGATGGGAGGTGGCAGGAAGCTAAGAAGGCTGTGGAACTCAAGACTAGGATTGTGGTTTTTCGTCTCAAGAATGTGGAGGGGAAGACTTCCCCTGCCTAGCAGGGATGACTTTGGGAACAGTGGTGTCCATTCTCACCAAAAGTTTGCAAGCCTTGCCAAAGTCTTTCTTTGTTGTTCTGTCTTGATAGAGAGATCAATGGTGACACAATGCAACAGAGGAATCATGTAACAAGTTATACCATGCAACAACTTCAAACACACTACTTTTTTTTTCTTTTTTTTTCAGTTGATGCTTCATATTGAGTATGCATTTGTGTGCCCATGAATTGGCCCTTAGTGGGGATTTCACCAGCTGTTCCCAAATTTGCAGAGGAAAGAGTACTGTGACTTGGACTAAGCTCAAAAAGGGGAGTTTAGGAGAAAGTTACAAGGTCCTTTATAAGGTAGTAGCCTTTTTTTTTCTGTTTTCCAAAGTTCAGCTGAGTATTCTAGTCTTGCTAGACTTACCTTGACAATGAATAACCTATTCATTAATAACCTGTCTCTTCTGACAGGGTTTTATTGCCTCTAAAGAAGGACAGTTGCAAAGTAATGGCCTAAGTATTTTGTTCTATGCATTTGAAGAACCTCCTTTTGAGGAGGTCATGGTTGCTGGGGTTTTTCTCGTGATGGAAGCACACTTAGGTCTTATTTTGAAGAGGAGGTCATAAATGTAGAGAAAGTAAAAGTAACAGAGAATCAAGAGGTAACAGAAAAATGTACCAAGTGCACAATACTGGCACAGTGAAAGCTAAGTCATACTGAGGTCTAAGTGCTTTCTCATGCATTCCTAGCCCAGAGGCACCCTGAGCTGGAAATTTATTTATCCTGGGTGTATTTATCCTTGGTTGTGCTCACCACACAGCTGTCGGCTACACCCATTCATACTGAAAAGCAATATCCAGGTTTTGGGCAAGCTCTTTTGACATCATTTTAGACTGGAAAGTCTCAGAGACTAATTAAGGGAGCAGAGTTGCAATACCTTGCCCATATACATCCATACCTCCTACAAAGAACACAAGCAGGAACAGTCTTGCGTAGCTCTGCCATGCTACTGCCTATGAGATGCATGAGGGGACTTACGAATCGGGAGAATAAATACTTGTCCAGAAAGTCTTCTTTCTGATACTGAACCTGAAAGATTAATAGACGGAACACTTGAATGCTGACCATCTGAAATGGAATATGCGATTTTTAAAACTTGTTAATAATGTTACAGCCATGCAATTCAAGCCAGGAAATGAGCAAGATAAGACAGAAATAAGTGTGTGTATTTTAGAGGAAGAGAAGATTGCTTTAAAGCTAGACTGGAAGGATGGTCAATGCCACAGAAGTAAAACTCTAAAGGACTTTTAGTTAAAGAGAGCTAAAACACAGATGATAGGTATGATGCAGTGATGGTGAACATGAGAAGAGCTCTGACCTGCCCAAGCTGCTGAAAGGAACAGTGAAGAAAGGATGCTGTCTACACCTTTTGTCACTGTATAGTAAGCAGGGAAGGGAAGCATGGATCACTAGAGATGCTGTTAGCATACAGCAAATCATCTGAAGGAGTAAAGTACATTATTCAATTGGAATTAGCATGAAAATGGAAAGGAATCATCCAATTCAGTGAGCAGTAACACATTTAACATTTAATTACTGGCTTTCCCTTTTATTTTACTGTTCCACAAATAGGGTACAGTAATTGCAACCAGCCTTCTGAAAGAAAAAATAAGGGGAAAAAAAAAAGAAAAAAGTGAGAGGGAGACATTCCTTTAATTTTTATATTTGATACAGAATTGTCCTTCATCATTTATGCCACTCATCAGCATAAATATTCTCATCAGTATTTCAGTTTCTATTGTGAAATTGTACCTTAAGCAGACATCTAAGAATCAGACATGGTGAATCTAAGAAAACCCAAATCACAACTTTTCTGTGTACACTCCGAATAATTTGGCTGCCAATCCCAGTTTAGAAAGCATTTTATTACTCCAACTACAGCTTGTCAAACCTGTGCACTGGAATGAAGCATTTTAGATGTAAGAAAATTCCTGACGCAATGTGATAAAGAATCCCTTCTAAGAGAAACTATGCTTTCAACTATGCTTTTCCAACCCACAATTTCTTCCAACTTCAAGCATGCACTTAATGACTTTCCCTGTAACTGAACTGTATTGGGAAGAGGAAAGATCCTTTCTTTCCCTTTCTGTAGTTTCTTAACTGGCTGGGGTCTTATGAAGTCTAATTCCACTGAAGTTGCTCTTCTGTTGGGTCACCAGTCCCTTCTGATCTTCCCCAAGCACTGCATCCTTGCCCAGCCACTCTGGAAAGCACCTGTGGCCGATCAGTGGTGGGAGCAGGAGGTGCCTGCAATTTTTGGGTGGGCTGAGGCACCTCTGAGAGTGCTTCTGCGACCCTGCAGACATCTGAGGAGATAGTCATGGTGCAGGTCTCGATTTAGGCAACTCAGTCAACTGGGGTAAAGGCAACTTTCTCAGTCCAGGCTGAAATGCTGATGTATTCCAGTGCTTGAAGCTGGTTTGTTCAGTATTACCTACTTAAGAGTTTTCAGTTTGACAGCTTTGAGAGAATTGCTACTGAAAGTAGTTCTGTTGATAAGGAGCAAATGAGCAATATGTATAAAATGTTAATATATTCAAATTAGGTACTCTCAACTATGAATCATAAATTATTAAGGGAATTAAAGAATGTACAGAAACACAGACCTTTTCTGCTTTGAGGGGAAAGGCCACAGGAATAAATGGGAACAACAACAAGAAGACAAAGGTAATGCTGATCTTCAAAGGGAGAAAGGATAACTGTCCTGGTAATTTTTCTCCTGTAATTGAAGGTTACATTTTGGATCATGTAAAATATCAGATCTGCAGGCTGATAGATAGATAAGTGACTGACTTCAGAAGATCTGGAATTCAGTGATTCCTTTTCTTATTATTAAATTACTTGGTGCCTCATTGCAAGGAGCATCCTTGAGTTAAAAAAGGCAGTGGCAATATGAGCTCAGCACAACCGGAAATTAGGCATTTGAAGGCTTCTGACCATTGTGCCTTCATGCAGAATGACATTTCCTCAAAAGTTCCTGTTGATTTTTTTAGTCTGAGAGGAACAAGTAGCCTGGTGCTTTACTAAAATATCTCAACTTGTTCCAACTTGCACTTTGCTGATGTAAAGCACATTCTTTGCTCCGGTACCTAGTCAGATAGAACATTATTTTTTGGGAGAAAAAGTTGTGAAGAAAAGTGAGGGATGAAATAAGAATTTGCTGTAATGTAATAGATCACTCTTTGTGTATGTGACCTAAAATTGTTTAAACTGAGTTCACTTTAAGTTTTATTTAAATACTGAACTGCAGGTAAGTAAAATTCAGAGTTCATCCCAACTTGGGACCATTAAATGCCACCCATCGTATCAGAAATAATAGATGAGGACCTAACAAAATTAGAAACATAAATGAAAGATAATAAGATTCAGTAGGGAATT
This sequence comes from Syrrhaptes paradoxus, assembly GCA_013400615.1. NCBI lineage: Eukaryota > Metazoa > Chordata > Aves > Pterocliformes > Pteroclidae > Syrrhaptes > Syrrhaptes paradoxus. The sequence continues at coordinate 19,291 of VZTO01006398.1, forward strand.
GTGATCAGTTAGGATTTTTTGTAATTCCAATACATATATAATTAAACAGATGAAAGAAACATGTAAAGCAGGAGTTGCAAAAGGATTGAGGCACTGGAAGAATGTAAATGAGACTTTAGGTGTGATTTGACTACCTGAAAGTCCAAAGGACTTTTCAGGAGTAGAAAAATCATGCACCATGGCTGGAAATTAATAGATCTCTGCACAAAACTAGACGTTGAGAAAATGACACCTCTACAACAGAATTTGTCCTGGGCACTACATCACTTAACAGATATCAACAAATTAGAGGGAGTTTACAGAAAAACAAGGAAAACTGTCTTGGGTCTAGGCATTCTAGGTTATAAGCAAAGATTAAAAGAACTAAAATAGGTTTAGCTTGGATAAGAGATGACAAAAGGGAGATATGATAACGGTTTACAGATAGCTGAAGGGCTTAAACACTGAGAAAGGAAATGTATTATTTTGTTTGGCACAGAGAAGCAGAACAGCAAAATTAAGAAAGGGGAAAATTTATGTTATGCAGCAAAATCTTTCTGGCAGTGATGTATACTATGCTGCACACAAGAATGATATGAGTTCTGTCACTTGGTACCACAAAGCTAAGCTGGGTAAAATAATGGAGACTGTGCAGTAGGGGAAAATTCTAAAAAGATGGACTGAATAATTTTATTAGTCCCTGTAATGCTAAATTCTAATACATAACAGGGAACAGTACTATAATGATAATCATACTCAGTTACAAACCTGCTCTAGGGTGCAATTCCAAATATTTTAATATAACCATAAAAGTTGGGGTTTTTTTACAATTACAGTTATTAAAAAGTAGGGAAACATAAAAATCACTACTGCAATGAGAAACAAGAAATTCAGACTTCAAGTCAATCCTGAAAGAGATTAAAATGTTAGGGAACTTAATGTGTTGAAGCACACAAACAACTTTTTGTTCTCCAAAATCCCATCCTGCCACTGGAATTTTCTTCCTGCAGCTCTTTAGATGAGTGTTATCATTGTGTAAAACTCAAAAAAATTGGATCACTATATGTACATACATTCCTATTTGAAGCACTAAGTTAGTTCTTTATTACCCCACTCTCCTTTGCTCTTCTCAAATTTAAGTGCTGAACTCTTCTGCCGATTACTGGAAGTATCTTCCATTCCAGTTAAGACTGAGGAGTGATTCCCACAAATTTGCTAAAGGTGCAATAAAGACTTTTTAAAGCGAGTCCCCTGTAGACCATGCATGCTTAGAGAAGCCATTAAATTCAAACAAGTATAAGTAGACGTAAAAAACATTTGCTTTTCCTGTGTTAAATGACACAGTCATCTGAGTTATCTGCTTTAAAGGTTATGTCAGGTAGTTAGATTTCCAGTCTTCCTCAAGGCTACAGCACTTGAATCAGTATTAAGCTACTTTAGTTTCTTTTTCTTACCTTCATTTGATTTAAGGATTGCCCTTACAAGTCTTGTGACTTTCTATTAACTTAAAAATGCTGTCTCACAAGGTTTTACAAGAGCAGCAATGGTAAATATCCTTTTTTCTCCTCTTGTGCAACATGATAATATGAAGCAAGGTGAAACGCACCACTTGCCTGACAGTAGTAGACAGTTTTTGCATAGTGTTCATGTTCTGTGTTCATACAACCACAGGGTTCCTTCTCATTTTTTATATACCCTTTACACTGTACAACCCAGAAACTGTTGTGCTGTATGTATGGAAAGTATTATATAGATAAAAAATGTTAGATATATTTAATAAAATAAAAATACTTTTTGTTGAATGAAGCTCTGTTACTATCAAACAAATTTTTAAAAATAAATGTCTTAACATAATGAAAAGGACCTCTCTTGTGCAGAATTCCTGGTTTTAATACCCTAGGTTTAATACTGTGATATTTTGCTTAGAAGAATTAAGTCCAGTCAAACTTATCTACTGTCACATAAAAACATAATCTGATATATTAATAGTAAGTTAGTAGAAAACTCTAATGCTAATAACAGTAAAACAATATTTGAAGTTTTGATGTAAATTTTTCCTGTTATTAACAAAAAAAAAGAAGTAAAGGACATGGTAATGTTTGGAAGCAGCAGCTGCTGTTCTGCTAGGTTGTATTTTCTTGTTTATACGTTTAAATAATTTATTAAGCCATCTCTCTTAATGGGAGCAGAAGCTTTCTGTACCTGTGCTGCATATCTTCAGAACACTGCTGAGGTGTTAGAGGTCAAACCAAAGGAAACCCTGCCTGGTCTGCTGTCAGATCTTCTTTGCGTAGTCCTGCGGATACCAGCTGGATCCCAGAAGAACTCTACCCATGCAGATACATAATAATCTGAGCACTTAACTGATTTTTTTTTTCCAGGGGGATACTAGGAACGAAGAATAAATCCCAACAAACAAGCAAAAAACCTCAAACAAAAAACAGACTCTATCTGAAATGTGAAAAGGAATCAGCACTGCCATTCTCTTCTGTCTAACTACTGCCATGAAATCTTAACATCTCTCCTAAGCACCCAGCCAGACACAGCCACAGGAGGACTTCTGCTGCTGTTCCAGTTTAAGTGGTTATCTCTTCCCCTCACTTCCCCCCCCCGCTTCCAATCTGTATTAGTCCTACAGTTCTCCCAAATGTGATTTTATTTTAAAATTAAATGGGCCAGTTTGTCAAGAAGTAGCTTGTTTTCAGTTGTTTTCTAACCTAACCTGTTTCACAAATTGGGTTCATGGGCAGTTGCACTTGCAGAACTGGTGCCAATAACCCTCTCTTGGGTGGTGCTTTGAAATTAGCTTCTCAAGGTTGCACATTCAGATGAAACCAAAAAATGAGCAGGCAATGTAGTTGGTCTAACTTGCTCTAAGTGCATTTACTGCCATGTAATAAGACAAAAACAACAAGGTGAATTTAGGTAGAAAGGTCACTGCTTTGTTCACAGGCAGCAAAACCTAGAGATGGCCGTGCCAGCGATGCCATGTAAGTGGCAGAATTGTATTTCATATTAGCACATCACACTTGCCACACCTAAAAATAAATACACTCCCCAATTTACTGATATATTAAAATATTTCTGACAGTTTTACCATGACTTTCTTTGATCATTCTAATCAAAATGACATATTTATGATTTTATAACGAATTTTGAAGGTACTTAGCACTGATGTAATGCTGTTGCAATAATCCAAGCAGAGTGTTTTTGGACATCCTACTGAAGCAATGTATCTAGTCTTTCAGCGGAAGGATAGCTTTGTATTTGTTAATATATTTTGGCCTAAAAAGCAGAGAATTTTTGGATTTTTTTGATAGAAACCCAAGTAAGTTGTGGTTCTTGTCTGTCCCCTTTTCCAAAGGAGTTCAGCAGTATAATTTCTCAAACTAATATGCTGTGAGCTGTACTCCACCCTCCCCAGAATGATTCTTGTCTATACAGCACCCAGGTAGTGATGCTTTAGAGGACAGATGGAATTGCTACACTTTGGGAGAAGGAACAAACGTTTCTTGTCATAATGTCATGTGCCTATCATCTTCATATCTTTCATATAACACATCATCTTCCACATGAAAAAATAGCAGTCTGAGTCTTCTGCACACTACATGACCAGGTTCACAGTCCTATATACATGGCTGCATACTTTTGTGTTTTTAATCAGGAGGGTGAAGGATTAGTGATTTTAGCAGTCAGTAGCTTACCTGATCTGGAATGAGTAATATCAGTGCAAAGAAATTATCCCTTACTCCTTTAGAGAAAATCAACCATAATGCAGAATTCATTGGCAGGGAAGCAGTGGCTGCAGACGGTCAGACTTCAATGGGGGGTCAGAGTCAAGTGTGGGAAGCTGTTAAACTTTTCATAAACCTTATAAATCTTACATAAGAATTTTAGTAAAACACGTTAGGCAATACAGGAAATCAAATGTGCTGCAGTTCCTTTATCAGTCCTTTCAAACTGCCAGTTCTGCCTGTCTACAAATTCCTACACTTCCTCCCCCCTCTCCCTTTAAAAGTTTTGTTCATTTACTTATCAAACCCTTCAGTCAGCTCCATTGTCTGTTCTGCCTTTCTCATTACCAGCTGAGTATCTTATCAAAAGCCGTTGTCATTTGCAAAATGCATTGTTTTTATTCAGTTTTAAGTCATTTTTCCTGCCTCATTGAACAGGCAGAACTGTAAGACAGGCAGAGGCAAAAAAGCTTTGTCCTGTAGTTTAATTAAGTCTGAGTTGTTTGGACTGTGAGCAGCAGCAGAAGACATGCTGAATTTACCCCCCTCACTCCAGGCTTGGCAGTCAACATCGCAATGGTGGGAAAACACCAGCACCACAAATTATAGGCCCTGAACACCCTTTCACCCCGATTTTGAAAGGTGAACATTTACCCTCTGCACTGTTTTCAGTGGTCTGTTCTTTCCACCTTCACCCTGCCCACAGCACGAAGGACCCCCCACCTGCATTCACCAAGGCACCCAGGCGCTGGAGGATGCATCTCACACTGGGTGAAGAGGAGCAGGGCTCCTGCTTTGCTGGTTTTAGATAGGGAAAAGGAGTGCAGGGATGGGTGTCTGGATGTGCATTGGTATTTCTATCACAGGGCAGAGTGAGCACAGAAAGACAGGGAGCAAATGAGTCTGAGGGGACCCCCCCCCAACCCTTAAGAAAGCTGAGAGGGGGAATAGAGATGTGATGACCTCATCAGATATTCAGCCTCAGTAGGAGTTGAAACTTTATTTTGTATTTCCGTGTATGTGACCTAAACACCGTGGGATAAGACAGAGATTCTTCCTGGGCCTCTGTTCCCACGCCTGACCTGAAATGCTTTATCTTCTGATAAAGTGCTAAGGCAGCAAGTAGCATAGCTGCTATAGAGGAGAGCATGCCTACTGGCATAAATCCAACAGGAAAAATCTTTGGTTGCTTTGCTTTTGCATCATGTCAATATTAGCCCTGTTCTATATCTTTTGGATAGTAAAATCTGAACAAATCTCTCATATTTTTCCCCAGGAAAAAAAGTTTAAGTAAAATGCTGATGCTGAGACAATCAAAGAAAAAGCAAATAACAGCAATCATGCTAACTCTAGAGAAAACTACAGCACCCACTAGAAGATTTATCTCTTTCTTAGATCCTCAGCTGGGACTCACTTGGATTGTCAGCTGGATCTGCAAGAGGAAACACACACTGAAGTCAAGAATTGGAGGCTGCATTTTTGCTTTGAAGCTGGTTTGGTGAAGTGGTCATAAAGTAAGAGATTATTCAGGACAACTGTGACACTGCAGGAGCTGCTGCATTTTCCTTTTTCGTTTCTCCTCCCCAATCCTCTGCATGTATAAAGAAACTCAGAATCTGCAGAGATCAATAGAAGTAGGAAGTCACGTTTTCAAAGGTTTTATGAATTTCATGAAGGCCTCAGGCAGAAGTTGCTGGACCCTCCTTGGTCCCCCTTGCATGCTGGTGGTCTGACCTGGGCCAGGTCATGTCCCATCATTTGCCTCTGAAATAATTTTTTCTCTCCTCCTGCCTGAGCTTTAGTTTCTGCCCTGTGTTTCCTCCACAGTATTTTCAGATTTACTGCCTGAAGTAATCTGTTATTATAAATGTGTAGAATTATTTACATGGATGCTGACAGCAGTCTTTTTAATTATTTTCTTTCGTGTTTGCACGTACTGAACCTCATCATTGTATGTACATTATCTTTGCTTCTTTTTCACATCCAGCCATCTTAGATGAACCTGTGCCATTATTTGCCACACTCTCTGTTCCACCTTAGAAAAGATGGAAGTCACAGATCAAAGAAGCGTTGAGTTTGGAAGGGACCTTCAGAGGTCATCTGGTCCAAATCCCCTGGTTAAAACAGTCATTCTTTTGTAACGAAATGTAAAATCTTTAATTAAAAATGTTGGGAAGCTTAATTCTATACTAGGAAGATGGTTTCAGGCTTGACTTTGTGTACCACTGTGCAGAATAACCAACTAACATGCTTCCCTGTAGCAGTTAAGTTTTTCTTAGACTTTGGTTTTAGTCCTGACCTTTTGTAATTCTCTTCGTGTCAAGCCCTGAGAGGTTCACAGTTTGAGGCGATACGGCTGCAGCCATTAAACCTTGGTTTTAATCTCACAATTTCTTTCTAGAATGCTTGAGAAATCCATTGCTGAAGAAATTTGGTATAAGAGCCCTTGATCAAAAATCAGGAAGACTATTATTTGAGCTAAAGTAAAATTACAGTGTGTGCTTCTAGGATGTGAACTGGCTTTGTAAAATCACATCACCAGGTGGTACAAGTGCTGTGAAGTAAACCGGAACTATTATGGTCATATTGTTCCTTTCCCCTCACTCTGTCTTTGCTGTTCTCCATTAATTTAAAAGCTTTCCCTGCCAAATTGTTCTTTTCTGCCTTGGAGCTGAATGCACACTTCTTGATTTTCCGCATCCACTTCCCTCACAAACAGGTTATTCACTGAAAGCAGCAGTCCATAAACTTCTTGGATCTACACATATTTTTAGTTCTAAACTCCTGACTGACATTTTATAGCTTAATATGTTTACATATGCCAACTGAAGATCACCTGTTGTTTCTGACAAGATTCAGTAAAGTGATAAATTACTGACTGAAAATAAAGGTCACTGGCTTCTCTCAGTTTTAAACTTTGTTTTCAGTTGCTTTTGACTTGCTGGACTTAGGAAATAATATTTCATGCTGCAAGTGCTTCCAGGAGTCAATCTAGGAAAATCTACGGATATCAAAATGAATCCTAGCAATGTTTTATTTGGGAAGGTCTGATTTCCCTCTAGCCCAGGCTTTCTGACTTGTAATCACCTTTGTTCCATGTTCCTGCCAGTCCTGCAAAAACACTCACAGATCAAAAAGTCAGTCTGCATGTGCTCCAAAATGACAAAGGAGAGTTTTTCAGCTCAAGTCTCTAGCTGATCCCTGTGAAAATGCTGCAGTATCACAGAGGGCTAATGAGTGACAGTATGTTTACCTTCTCTGACAAAGAATGGTGTGTAATCTCTTCATCCTTAAATCTACAGATTTAAGATTAAGGTTAAAACAGATCTGCACCTTTTTGTAGTGGCTACTTGTAGCAGCTCCAAGCTGATCACTGGAACCAAGATACCATAGTCCTTGAATTAATACAACACAGTTGCTTGTCAACTGAGCCGTGGTAACTGTCTGCTTGTATGCACCTAATCCATTGCAAATGTGAAATAAAACATGTTAATTTAAACTGCCATGAAGGAGATTAGCATAATAATTTGTTATACACATCTTGCTTCACGGTAAAGGTAAAGCAGAGAGATACTGTCAGTTGCTGTGACTCTGCTGAAGAGCAGGAATTCATTAAGCCGCAAGAAAACAGTTCCTTTTGAAGGACAGTTTATACACAGAATGGGAAGATTTTTCTGCCTTGTATTTGAAGAGAAGCCACCCTTCCATTCAGCCCTTTAAAACCACACAGTTGCCGAGGAGGAAGCCAGCTCATTCAAACCTAGGGAACGGCAGAGCAGTACATGGGATCGTATAGGGAGGAACTTACAGGAAGAGGATGATGGAGTGGAAGATGAGATTGCCTGAGGTCATGAAGACAAAGTCTAGGAGCCAGAGCAGAAAACAAAGGAAGAGTCAGATAGTTGTGGGGAAATAGGAGGAGGAAGTAGCAATTTGTTGCCCTATATCATTTCCAGCATTGCTGGAAAGTAGGTAGATGAGGATGTGGTTGTGTGTATGGTAGCTGAGTACTCACCGAGCCAAAAAGAGGCTGGAAATTAGGGAGGCTGGGAGGGAAAGGGCAGATATGTTGGGCAAATATACCCCTTGGGATATTTCAGAGAAAATTCAATTTCAATTTCAATTCAAATTCAATTTCTATAGTATGCTAAAGAAGATCAAAGTAATTGGAACAAATAGGAACAAATACATTGAGACACTGAGAGCAAAAAAGACATCTGTCATCAGCAGAAGAAAGGAAGGCAGTAGAGCAGGATGCCAATGAAACTAATGGGATGTGGTTCAGGATGAAAAAAACAGAAACCTGCTGTGGGAGAAAGAAAGATGGACTGTGAAATAGGAGACTGGTATTAGACTGCCAGAGCATAACAAGAAAACAGTGGGCTAGTAGGAGGACTGAAAAAGATGGCCAGGGATCTGCAGCATGAACTGAGAGGTACTGGTGCAGGGTTTTGAATTAGTTAGCCTGGATAAATTAGAACTTGGAACAGAGGTCTTAAAGTGGTTGAGGAGACTGGGACTTCAGTAAAAGGTAAGGGATGAAGTAGAGCTAAAACTGCAACAGAAACACAGGGGGTAACAGAGTAAGAAGTATGCAAAATTCACCACAGCGGGTAAAAAAGGAATCAGAATTCCTGAGTCTCACCATCTTTTATCTGTGCAAAACCAATTGGAAAGCATCTTGTTGCTCTCCAGTGTGATACCATGCACAGAGAAATAGCTATCTCTTAACCTGTTATCAAATGAAGAGGCTTGAGCTGCTGGAACCAAATGTCTCAGTCTTTCACTAGATGTCCCAGTCTTTCCATGTATCTATGTAACTATACAATACATTTCGGTGTCACAGGATGAGATTTTTCTTTTTGAAGAAAAACTAAGTTCAAAAAGTGTATGCACAAAAAAGTCATAAGAATTATGGGACTGAAAGGTCAAGCGCTTTCCTGTTACATACGTTAACTTTAATTCATCTTGTTTGTGCTTGTGCCTTAAGATGAAGTATTCAAGGATTCAGCAAGAAACCTGATATTTGCATTTTCTTGATCTTTACATGACAAAATATTGCACTGGGAAAACAGAACCTATCCATAAAAGTTTCTGGACCACTGCGACCTAGTTCAGAAAACAAATAAGGCTTTTCCCTTGAAGTACATGCAGGGAAGCAGCCTTATCCCCAAGATAGTGAGGGTAAGATTGACCTGTGACTAGTACATGACTTTTTTCTTTGATATCACGGTTTCATGACTCTGGACTTGGATAGGAAAATGCACAGTCTCCACAGCTTTCCTGCTTTGAGTGGCTCTTGCAGTTCATAAGGCAAAACTCCTGAGTCAAGCAGAGAAAATCTGAAGGGCAACGTTGTGGCACGGAATATGAAACTCATTGTAATTGGAGTCATATATGAGATTCACATCAGGGGAAAAAATCCTTTCATGCTTTATACCAGAAGATCATCTCCAAGGAAATCTGACAACTTCAAAGGTGGCAGTGCAAAGTTGTTGAACTTCACACACACTGTTAAATAAAACTCACTATTCTAGAAAGTATTGCAGATAACTCAGTCTTGTCATCCATTTGCACTTTCTTGTTATTTAGACAGCTCTGTCTATAACAGTCATGTTGTATGGACACATATAAAAGTGTTTTTTAGGAAGATCTAAAATTGCCTGTACCAGAAGTACAAGGAACTTTAGTAAAAACATTTGCATGTTTACAAATCACATGCATCACAGCACACTACAACACAGATGCTTTTTTTTTTTTTCTCCCAGAGAGCTTGTAACTGTCATAAACTAGAGGAGTCTGAGAAGAACATGAGATCATTGCTCTTTTCAGAAGTGCTTTGGGATTTTTAATGGCCACAAAGCACACAGGACTTCATCTGAACATTCATGCTGAGCATTTCCTGCAGTGCTATGGATAAAATTAGAATATACAGAATAGCTCTCCTAGACACATAAACTCCAGATTTAACACAGTTTGAAAATCAGGTGCACTGGGTTAATGTTCCAAAATAGCTTCAAAGCCCATCACTCTTGCAGGTATTGAATACCTGTGGCCTCTTTTCTCCTTGTGCTATACACAGTGTTTCTTACTGAATGTGCACTCTGTGCCATTTCATTTCAACCTCTCTAACAAATATCCTCCCACAAAACAAACCTCTTAAATTTCCTGACTTGTCAAAGAACTTGATTCCAGTAACAGGAGAAAACAGAAAAATAATGTAAACCTCAACATCTTCAATAGATTCCAGCAAAATCTTTTTCTTTTTCTACCAGCTGAATCCAGTCTTCATTCTTAGCTGTTATCTCCCTCTTCCTGAAGTGTCTAGCATAACAGAGCTGAAGTTTTTGTCTGATAACATAGATTTAGTTGCTGTGATTAGTGCTGCTTCCTTTCATGTGAGCTGTTCTAGCCTGTTTTGTTCTCCAGAGTTCTGACTTCTGTTGCATCTAGTGCAGATTGGTCTTTTATTCCAGTCTGTATTGTTTGAGAGATTGTTGATTTTGTTGTTGTAGTGGGCATCTTAAAGGTCAAACTGCTCTAGGAAAACATTTCAGAGAAAATTAATGAATTTGTAGAGAAACTGTGCCACCCAGCAAATTTTATGGGCTGTTAACTCATTAAGAGCATTACTTGCTTTTCTATGTTTGTTTAGAGGGAATATTTGCTCAGAAGACGCTCGGGCCCCTTCTTTAAAAATATGATTATATTGACGGAGCCATTCTTTACATCTATGAGACGATCTAGAATTTAAATGACTGAAAGAGCACAATTGGTTATGAGACATTAATAAGTTGCAACCACGTGCAACTCCTTCAAACTAATTTATACTTTTCTAACTTCTGGTCATGTACTTTTTTTTTTTTCAGCTAGGGGATACAAAACTTATAGAATATTGAGCACTAATACATCAGTAAGTAACAACTGCATATAATTTATTTTTCTGCTTGGACTAGTCAGCATTTGGACACAGGTAGGTTCTTCCAGAGTCCACTGAATTCAATGTGTGGCTTACTTTTGGGTAGCAACGGTCCCTCTGAGAAATCAGAAATACTGAGATATAGTTCATGTTTTTCCCTGGGCATGAACCATCTGAATTGGTTCACAAAAGTGACCCTGGGAGCACTTCTGTAATTTGTTAGTGTAAATGGGGCCAGCAAGTAGAGCAGTGAGATTAAAATGCAAGGGTATTTTATAATATTCCTGATCTTTTCACTGTATATGGGCATTTGGACACCCAAGTAAAGATTTCAGGGTTAAAAAAGGTAGACATGGACACTTTAAAATGGCTTAGGATTCAATATTTCAGCGAGTGCAGTGTATGGAAAAACCATCGTGAGACAATCATCTTTCCTGTGTAGTTGCAAACGTAGGATCAGTAACTAGAGCACTTGAGTCTCCTGGGTGGGTTTGTGAAACAAAAACTCTCACTGTGAAGTGGCTATACATTCAAATGATTCTGCTGTCATATGAAAAAATGCTCAACAATATGATTAAAGGCTTGCTATCTGGTTGCAAGAGAGTACAGTTTTCAACAGCATATTGACTTTAGTGGGGCTATTTTCATAGGCTACCACCAGAGAAAAAGGTTCTCACTTCAGTCTTTGTTAGTGTGTGTTTTGATCCTCTGTCAGGGAAGGAATGTGTCACAGATTCATGAACAAATTAATTTCTGCATTGGAAAAGAATGCAGAATGTATTTTTTAAAAAAGTAGTGAAACAAACAACAGTTTTAAGCAATAATTAACAGTAAATTGACAAAGCAGGAACTAAAGAGACACTGCTGCATTTCATCTAGCATGGTTGTTGTACATTTTGAGACTATAAGTACCAAGTCAAAATACACATAGTTCATAAATATGGATTAAAAAGTCCAAATTAAGTTTGTAGTCAAATATGCATGAATGTGTATGCACTTGGTAGATGCTAGTGGCATTTTCTTGTTCCATCATAGTTCCATTTGATAAACATTAATATTTAAAGATTAATGACTTCCATTATATCTACAATATTGCTCATGAAAGACTGGGAATAAAAAAATTTCCTGAAGTCAGGTAGGCACTCTGCACAAGAGCTTCCTTATTGGTACATGAGTCTGGTTCACTTTACAGTTTCGAATGTGGCTGGACATACATCAGCAAAATCAATATATTACCTTTGCATAATAGCTCCCCTTCACCTTTTATTTTGGGAAAATAAGCTATACCCGTAAGTGAGAAGTTTTGCTGGCAGCGGTTTGCTTGTGCTGAAGTCTGCTGAACACAGCCATGTAGGTCAGCAACCTCGGCCCCACGGCCTTAGCCAAGATATATGTGGCAATTACTGACCAAAGTACTTGTAGTTTGCAAGTTTGGTGGTGCTCACGGTCATGTGTTGAGGTACGACACAGACGCAGCATGTACAACCTCCTTGTCACTACTGTACTTCAGAGACACTTGTGTGGAAGCCCCAGACATCAGGCCAAAGTGTTTTTACTTCTAGTCTGATCATACCATCTCTGAAGTCATGTTAGTGTATACTAACTTATATGATCTGTATGATAAGAAGCTGTCAGTATTTAATGTATTTAAACCCAAACTAGCATCACTTTTCAATATTTTTCAGAGCGTCAGGTATCTGTTACAGTGACACACTTGGAACATTTTATCACATCTTACTAAGCTCTTTGCCACTAACTTTCACTGTCAGCAGCACTTTGGGTTGCCTGAGAGTTATTGAAGGAGAAAAAGTTTTCTTACCTAACGGAGCTGCTGCCAGCGTCGAGGTCTTGTGCTGTCACTGCGCCTATAATGGTGCCCACAGGCGTATCCTCATAAACCTCCATTGTGTACATAGGCTTGCTGAAAACTGGAGGTTCATCCATGTCCAACACGTTTATCTTCACAGTGGCAGTATCTTTGAATGGGCCTACTGAGTGAAATCGATGGTCAAGATGGACATTGGAGGCCTCAACTTTAAAGGTGTATGCCTTTTTTGTTTCAAAGTCTAGTGGCTGTAGAAAGAACAAAAGCAAAACATTACATTTAACTAAAAGTTAAGCATTGCAAAACCATTTTGGTAGGATTAATCTGACATAATTTAAGATGCCTTCAGTGTAAATTTCAGCTCTTGAGCTAATCATCTAAGCTTCTTTTGCAATTCATCTCACGCTAAGGTGGTTTCTGAAATAGGCCAGATGAATCACACTGAGGAAATTACTGTTCCTCCACATCAAAAAAAAATCAGGATGACTGGCATGGATGTAAACAGTTACACTGTAGATGTCTGAAGTTAAATGAGTGAGATTCATCTCTGGCAAATGAGCTGTGTGCAGATCAGCCAGAGATTTGCATTCATAACTCCCATGCACAGGCAATCCGCTGTCTCCACCTGATCCAGTTCCTTAAAGAGAAGATTTCAATTTCTTTTAGTGGTGAAAGCTTTCAGAGGACCACGACAATGACAGAAATTACCCCAAATGAAAACACTGATCTATACCAACGGGGCAATCCAAACTTCAGCTCTGGCTTGGAATGTGAATTCCAACTTGATCTGAAACAAGTTTTTCCTCTAAAATGTCTATTTTAGCAGTTAATTGCTATTCATGCTGTATATTTGAGCTGTACACATGTTGAAAAATGCAGACTTTGATTCTGCCTTATGATCCAAGGTGTCATCCATAAGGTCTTGAAGGCAGCATAGCAGCTTTTTGTGTACCTATCTGGGTTTTTGGTGGAAATGCATTTTGCCATGAGATTGTTTTGGTGTGGGTTTCTGTCAATATAGAGCAATTTAGTGCCTTTGGTTTTAGAAAAGTAATTTAAAAAACCTTAATGCAGTCTTGTTTAGTTGAAAAGACACAGAAGCTTTACTTTCAGTTACAGGGTTTAGCCGCATTGGCATTCAGTTTGTTTTTAATGTTACTGACACAGTCTTTTCCTGATGTTTGGATAACACTGGCACCTAGTGGTTCCTCCCTATAATTGTCAAGTTGGAAATTTTCTGACGGGAAAGGATATGCTATCTGGAAAAGAGAGCAGGATCACAAGTGTATAAGCAAGAATATTTCAATGTCTGTCATTTTTTTTTCCCCCAGCCATCATTACCGCAGTGTTTCCAGTCATTTGTCACAGCAAGGATAGATTTAAATTCTGCCATTTTCTGTCTTTACCACAACAGGACATAATTGACAGATGACTGTCTGGTGGAAATTGAACTAGCTCCATTAAAATAAATTGAGTTACCTTGACTTACATTAGCTGAACAGCTAGCATAATGATTTGAGATCCTTATGAAAGACTTTATAATTTTAATAGACTAGATGGTCAGTCTATTCTGAGCTGATGATTTAAAATTAGCTATCCAAGTCTATATACCACAGAAATTACCAGGCTCGAAAGCCAAGTACTACTAACCAATCCACTACCACAAGCAACCATCCTCCTACAAACAAACTTCCCAGTAAAAGCCAGTATGAATTTCACCTTCATGACCAAACTGACAGAAAGAAGAAGAAACTAAGGCTAAGAAGAAACAGACAAAATAAAATGTGGAAGATCTTGTATGCCCCACTAGTGAAGCCCTAAGCTGTTGCCTTCATTACAGATGGACATGCTGCTTCATTATCCAAATTGTTGTCACACTTTCTTTTCAGTTTCTATACTACTCATATTCACTGTTACATTGTCAAAAAAATCTCCCCCAAACAAACAAAAAGTCCCCCATAAAGTCTTCTCCAGTTGATTATACAAATTGGTAACACATTTTCAAAAAATATATTAAGGAGACAAAACCTGGAGTTTAAAGAACCAGTCTGGAGTAGAAAAAATCTGAGGGGTTAAGCTAGAGATAAATGATTAAGACAGAAAAAGTGGGAAATCTAAGCTCTTAATTAAGCAGTAATCCTAACTGATGTCTTGTATCTATCTGTCATATCCGCAAAATTGCATTGGTACTGTTCGGACTGGCTCCTGTGAGGCACAAGAGTGTATTTGCAGATGCATGTGCTCATGGAAAGAGCCATAATCCCTGTGGTCCTTGCAGGCTGTCTTTCACCGAGTTACTCTTCAAAGCAGCAGTACTAGATCACGGTCTTGGGCAAATGCCCAGTCACAACTTTCATGATGTAAGGGGAACACAGTCCTTGTTTGGGATAAATATAGTTAGAGGTTAAACAATACGTGGCCAACGCAAAGAAGCACAGATGGCACTCAGAGTAAGAAGATAATGGCTGAAAGTGCTGAGCCATCATCAGAGAAAGAAATCAGTGACAGACTCCCAGAAAACAGCAGAATTTATTTTTTTAATATAATTGAGGCTAAACATCTGAAACATCTGTGGACAGATGGGAGATGTTGCAAATAGTAAACCTAGGATTTAATTTCAATAAGAAAAAGTTGTTGTACAACGTATATCATTCAGCATTCAGTATTGCTGAAGCATAGTGTTTATGGGGTGTCCATGCTATGATCTCCTGATAAATTCTGGTCTTCCCAGTCTTGGATAGTTGAGCCATACAGATAGGTATTAACGGTCTCAAATGTTGGCATTTTTCTTATATGCCCGGAGTCTGCCTGAAAACAGAAGAATTGAATCTCTACCCATCTCTCAGACAAAAGCTTTTGGATTTTTAAAAACTTTAAAATAGCCTTTCTTCGTATTTCTTTTTTCAGTAGACACCACTAAAATCTGTGAAGGAAATGAGCGGTCCACAATATTTTACCTGCAATTTTTTTAAAACACATTTTGCTGTTACGTAAAAAATATCTGACAGTGCTCACTCCTATTTTCACTTAAAATCTGGAATGCTGGTAAGGGTAGAAACATAGCAGCATGTTCAAACCTTACAGAAAAAAACCCGTAAGATTATCTAAACATCTTCCAATTAATCAGATTTTAATGGAATGTCTTCATAGACATGTTATTTTACAAAGAAACAATAGAAATACTTATTCCTTCTATAAAAATAATTCTATTCAGAAAACTAAGTTTGAATAAGCCTTTTATGTTACAAAAGTTATTACTTTTTCCACGGCAAACAGCATTTTTGCTAATATTAAGGCAATATCTTATTAACTGTGAACTATTTCTAATTTAACAATTAACCGTGAACTATTTCTAGCTCAATAATTAGAAGAATATTTCTGATTGATATTCCAAATACCAGTGACAGAATATAGATGTATTTGGCCCCCCCTACCCCTTCTTATCTGCCTTTTCCTATGTTGCAGTTACAAGCTGCTCTATATAGTTGCATAGTAAACGCTATCAGCATATACACAGCTGTGTGCAGCAAAGGCATTCTACAAATCCCAAAATCAAATAGCACATACTCACGAATCACCTTATCTTGCAGCTCTGGAAGTACCATGAAAAGACTTATTTAATATGACTAGGACAGCACACAAACAGCTCTGTGTTAGCAATAAATATATTTTGAAATATTACTGTCTTCCATATTCAAGGTAGAAGAAATATTACTATATTGATGTATCTGTATCTAAATTTATATAGTAGATAGGTAGACGGAGAGAGAGAGAAAATTAAAGAACTGAAAGAAAAAAAACAAAGAGCCGAAAGACATAATGAAAATCATGGCAAAGGTGGCAAAAGAACTATCCTGTTAGTTTACCCTGCTTCACAAAGAGGTAGGACCAGAAACTCCAGAAATTTCTGCTTTGTGTCCACACATAAGAGATACAAAAGTATTGTTTGTGATACAGGCTTTCATGATCTACCCCTATAATGATGAAAAAGCTGTATTTCAGGATGAGACCATAAGCCCCAGGATTTACAGATATACACAGTAGCACTGGGTTGAGAGGAAGCACATAATAACTTAGGCTTGCCTTCATACCAGCATTGTGCAACTGTAGAACAACTCTGTGTTCTGTATGCCTGTCTCAAAACCTGGCAACATGTCCCCTTGGAGATGGGTTGAATGCCCATATACTTTGCTGTGCATTGACACGTTTCAGTAACCGCACTTCTGCAATGGATTTTAAATAGCACAAGGAAATAGTTGGTATTACAGAATATACTGATTTATTAAAGCAAGCTCCAGATCAACCAGAAACATTCATTAATTTCAGAGATGAGAATGCACAGTAAAAAATGAGACCTGTAGGCCAAATCCCTGCTGTAGATTTGAACAAATCTGAAGTGAGTGTTTCAAGATTTGATGGGAAGTGGGCAGAATACATGTATATTCTGTATCTGGAGAAGGGAAGAAGCTGACCAATATCAAGCATTCAGCTGTTTGCTGCTCTCAAGCATCTCACCCACTCCTGCAGGTGCCTTTCACTGTTCCAGGAAAAAAACAAACCCAATTGCTGTATCTGCACACCTCTGAGACTGAAGATCTCCCCTTCCTCACTGTTCCTGACATTCTTCTCAGTGGCTGCCATGGTCTTTATGATTGTATCTGCACCTGGGTCACCACTTTCTGTCTGTACTGAAGGACTTAATATAGCCTGCTGTCCCTTCTCTAAATGTAAAACCACAATTCCCACTCACACAAACTCATGAATTATGATTACAGGCAGACAATGCCTATGCACACACCTACAGAGGATATTCCTTGCCTCTGGAGAATGAAGGGGTGGTGTGGGGTGAGCAGTCAGTACAGTCTTGCTAGTAAAGCACGCAGTAGCAGTAATGCAATTCTGGCTGATGGATATCAGGAACCTGCCTTATGCTCACTATTACAGTGTACAGATGCTATCAGACTGCTTTTACATTATAGCAATGTCCCAGTGCTACATACATGGGCTGTCCCACACCAAGGCAACTCAGCTTAGTCAGCAGTCAAGCTTCTACCTGCTGACACCAATTACAGGGTTTTTAAAAGTGGTCCCTGAGGATACAAGGAAGCAAACACTCCAACTACTTCCCTGCAGCTACAGGGTCTGTTCATAGTCCCCCCAGTTTCTCTTACTCTGTCATCACTAAAGTTACTGCTTTTCATCATGCAGTGCTGTGTCCTCCCTGACATGCTGGGATTTCATGGATACAGCTTTGTCACCTGAGCAGTTAGCAGTGGTACACAGATTATAAAAAATAAGATTAAGATATTCCTGAGCTTCCACTGTCCCACACGGAGAAGCTCACCCAATGTAGTGCAGCAGTGTAGGATCATACCAGGTGAAGCTTAGAAACAGTTTTTTCCTGGGCTTTAATGACACTGCACAAATTAGGAAAGTAATGTCTGAGCCAGACTCGGTGCTTGAACCCTCCTCAATTTCTGGATTAGCTCCTGCTGAGCCAATTACAGGGCTTCTGCACACAATGGGCTTATCCTAAAAACTCATCCTTAGTTTATTAAACTTCGTGCCAACTGTTCAGTGAAGCTTGGATCTTTCTGTTTTCCTTTTCTTTGGTTGTGATCATGAAAGATTTCTTATTAATTTCAGTAAATCAGGACCTTTCCTGAGACTGCCTGGGACTCCCTCCGTACCTGGGAGCACTACTCCATGCCCCACCCAAGGCCACTACGCTTCAGTACAAAGGAGGTGGTCCCTTCTGTCACCCTGCTTCTTGTAGCTTGCACTCACTGTAGTTTGCTGAAGCCTACAGGTAGGATGACAGATACTACACAAATATAAAACTCAATAGACACTGTATTAACTAGCACCAGAAAAGGGAAGAAATTGGTAATTCTATTCTCAGTATAGTAATCTTTCTTACTCTTATAGAGAACTGTATGCAGCACTATCCTAAAGCCAGACATCTTCCCCTCTTTTTACTGATACTATTTTCCCTTTTTTTTTTAAGAGAGCAGAAGCTGTTATGGTACTAACCACACAGTGGTGCTAAGTGGCATTTGAATCATTCCTTTAGCAGAATATTAGAAAAGCTATTCCATTTTTAATATATGTAAATGGCACAAGAGTAGTAGTAATCAAGCTTATATTTGTCATAGCATGAAAATAAATTAGTAACCAAAACAGATGATTTAAGATGTGCACTTTGTCCAGCAGCAGCTGTTTGTGTCTACCTAGTGTCCAAGAACCAGAGTGGCCTCTTGCCTCCATCACTGCACTTAGAATGCTGAAAAGAATAGTTTGGCTTGTGCAATTTTTTATTGCCACATATATTTTTCCACAAAAAATAAGCGTAGTCCAGGAAGGCTTCATTTTCCTCAGTTTTGATATAGAAATATCTCCACTTTTGCATAACAACAGAACAAAAAAAAGCATCTATGCAGTGACTGACAGTTTCTAGCTGCAGGAAATTTTTCAGGAAAAATAAAAGCAAATTTTATAAATGGTTTTGAAGTGACTCAGTACTGAATTACTGCAGCATTTACAGCATCAGAATATGCTACTATACAGAAAAATGTGCAAATCTGTTTTTAAAGCACATGACACTTTTTATTAGTGGCTTTGGCTATTTATTATTTATAACTCATAAATGAAAATGTTGACCTTGTTCATTCACCACCACAAACTCACAAGGTCAAGTCAGTGTTTTGAACACCATGCAATGTGGAATTGCTTCTGCGCACGCAAATGAATAGTGCTGTTGCAGGCTTGTACAGTACCAGTAGCTTGAATTTTAATGTGTCTACAGAATTATGAATGTCCAGCACTTTTGAAAATCTGAACACTACAACCCATGCAAGTGCATTTATATTATTACAAGTGTAGAGGATGTGAAAAGACAACTGAGTCAGTGAACTCAGAAGAATCCAGATTGCTCTTGTTTAACCTGGGACCCAGCAAGGAACATAACTGGATGAGGTTTGCATGATTCCAAAATGTCTTAAAACACTTGGATCATGTAAAGCTTAGTGAGTGGGACCTTTTCCCTGAGAAAAATTTAGTGAAGAGCAATATGTGTAGCATCTGTATAAAGGCATTCTTTGTTGGAGGACCTGCATGTTGTGTTTATTTTTTTTCCACACTCCTGCATAGACAAAAGCTGGGATTCCCTGACCTTCACAGCCTGCCATTGTCCCCAGGCTCACTGCAATGAAGATTTAGAAGAGAATAGGATTATATTTTTTCACCATCCTGTTCAGTGACAGAGATCTATCATCTACATTAGGCAACATCAACCGATGTTCTGCTGTTGAAAAGTGCCCTGAAATTTCAGATATGCCATATTTTGTTAGTGAAAAAACTAAACAAATGCAGTGAAATACAACGACCAACTCTAAAGTGTCTGGATGTATAATTAGTTGTGTCAATTTTTTTTTTCAAATAGTTGTTCAATTAGATATTATTTAATTCCCCATATAGCAGCCTCAGAAGTGGCCAGGTGTTTTGCCTGTGCTGATCCTAAGATAACTCTATCAGGCAAATTCATATGTGGATGCTCTTAATCAGTAACAAATATTATATGCATGATGTTTCAATCTGCATTGCCAATTTGAATGTTGTACCTATACAGTCTAGTATATATACTTAACCATAAGTATGGAAAATTTGCATTGCTGTGTATAAAACCAAGCAGCACAGCTGAGGTTTAGGACTAATCCAGGAAGAACTAAATCCTATCAAAAATCTGCTCTTGATGCTCAAACATTTGTTTTTCAATGGTTCCCACTCACTGCCGTTTCCGACCGGCAGTGCATGTGGAAGGGAATGCAGCTGCACAACCTGACAGTTCCAGATGGAGCTATTTTAGAGTCATCTGCATAAAGGGAAAAAGGTGATAAGAATGATTTTTAAAAATGAAACAAAGATTAAAAACATTCAAACTTTCAGTCAGAAAAGAAAGGGGGGTGTGACGAGTGGTATTTATGTCTCATTGAAATGTAATTGCATATGGGTGTTGCAATTTCCATTTTATGTCACTACAACTAGCTTGACTTGACATCACCTGGTCCTTTAGTGCACCCATAGATAATTTATTGTTTCCCAAGTCAAGAGGCTGAAGCCAGGAGTTCTGTTGTTAGGATTAATATAATGCAAATACACATCCATGGTCAGAGCTGTGGGAAATTTAAGCATGTAAATTCTAAATTTTATTTGAACTAAAGTTTCTCTTTTCCTAAAGCTTGTCTTAATACACATGTCCAGAACCCTTTCATTTCCAGACCCTTGTGAAGTGTTCAGCTCATTGGTGTGCTATTTTACAAAAAATACACTTCCAAACATGAGCTGCCTATAAAACATAACCTAGTCTTTCAAAATGAGCTGGTGGTTCAGATTTCTTTTTCTAAACAAGTTGATTATTGGTGTACATAGATATGCCTGGGCTCAGAAGACAACCGTTGGTTAAAATGTGACTGTCCCTATTTTGGATCTCACCTGCTGAGTGCTGTAATCACTACAGTGCAAATAATACTTGTGCTTTCCATTTTAAAAATTCATAAATTCAGTGATCTAGTACACTAAAGCAACATCAACAGCTGAGATGCAGTGTGCTCCCTTATGTGAATATCTGATGATCAGCTATTTGGGACATCATTAGGAGACTGGAAGTATGACATGTCATTTTGCAACTATTTGGGACTCCTCTACTCTAAATAAAAATTCAGTTCACCACAGCACTGTACAACAGTGTCATTATTACAATAACAAACTTCAAATTAAAATCTTCAAAATAAAATTCTTATAAGTGAAAATGAAATATATTTCCTCTAACATAAAATATAGCTTTTTCATTCCATACTGTGAACTGTAACATTTTACATATGGTTTTACAAGGAAAACTTCCCATAAAAGAGAAATTATAATTTCTAGACAGTGATAAGAATTACTTTTCTGCCACTAAAATGGATATTATTTGTGAAAAGTCATATCTGATTGTATATGAAATGAAACACTGAACTCCAATTTCTTTCAAGACTAAGACTACAACCACAGATTCTAATAAAGATACAAACTACTGTGTGTTACTTACCAGGTATAATTGCACAACATTTAATTCTCCTACCTAACTTCTCACTTGAGCTGTACGTACACACAGCCCTTTGGTGTCACATACCTTTTTCAGTTTGATGACTCCTTCCTGGGTGTTCTCATCTGTTGTGATGTCAAACAAGTTTCCACCATCTCCTGGAACGATGTTGTACTCAATTTCTGCATTTTTCCCAAAATCAGGGTCCACAGCTCTGATCCTTCCAATAGCAGAACCAACATGAGAGGACTCAGGTACTTTTAAATGGAAAATACCTGTGACAAAGTGGTAAATAGTAATTTTTGGGATTTATTGATAATTAGCATAGTATGCCTGATTAAAAATAGTAAGCCAGTGCAAAATAAACAGATTAAAATAATCTAAATAAAATTATGAGATCAAAAAATGACAGCACTAGAAAGACATCCATCCATCCACTGAACTTACCCACTGAACATGGTAACTTCCTATAGGTTCTAGGTTTGGTCCAATACAACCATAAGAGCTTTACTACCTCTGTCTTTTGAGCTAACTATTCATATTTGTATCTTTAATTTTACCCATATGGTTGACGTTTAGAATTAAACTCTACATGCAGACAGCATGTCTTTAAGCATTTTACTCCTTCTATGTTTAACAGGCTTTAGTATATAATTTTCTTTTTTTTTAGAAAATATATCTATGCACTTCACAGTAGTCAAAAGGAAAAATTCAATGGAAAAAGAATTCCCACGCATTTCTGTAGTATTCAGTATTATAATTACATGTACAACTTGTGAAAGGGAAGATATAATAAGTATAGTTTATACATTAGCCACCATAGGGTACTGTTACTAAAAGTTCAGTGGTATATATAAATTTTCAGCTCTGCACACTTCTGTTTTCAGTTAGTTTACTGCTAATCGTAACAAAAGTTAAGAAAAAAGTACCCTGAAAATTACACACTTAAAAAAAAAATCATTACTACTGATATGTAAGGACAAAATGGTTTCATTCAGGGAAACAGCTATGTTGAAAAACACTAGACATATAGTTAAAATAGCTAAAAGAAAAGGTCCAAAGTACTTCAAGTCAGCCTTGACTTTAATGACACGTAGCAGCAGGCCTTAGTTTATACCATCGTGCCCTGGTTCATTACACCACTGCTGAAGTGCCTGCCTTTCCTCTTCAGCTGCACCTCTTGCTGGAGCTGCTAGTTTGCAAATGCCACTGTGCAGAGGATTTCCAGTGGGCAGGCAGCACTTGCCTTTCTTCCCGCAGCAGCCTTGCTGTCAAAACCGCCAGCAGCTTTTGGAGCTGATTTCAGTGGGCACGGGATGTTGGATTTGCTTATCCTGGCTCTCAACAAAGCTAGCATTTGCTTGCCCCATAATTTTGTTTTCCTGGGTCATCCTCCAACAGCTCTTGCACAGCAACTCCTTTGGCACAGGAAAACATTGGCAATGGCCTTCTCTGTTCCTCTACATGTGAACACACAGGAGGAAATTTACTCCTCTTTTTCAACAGTATGGCAGGACAGGCTTCTGTGACTAGTGGGAGCTGTATTAGGGGGATGTCTCAGAGATTTCTGTCTGGTAGTGGTTCAGTCACACTTCACAAAATAAGGCTCTGAGAAGTTGTATATCATGTAACAGCAGGACAGATGACAAAAGAATTAAACAGCAGACGCTGCTCCCTGTCATTATCTCCTTATGATGCATGCTGTGTCAGCTTTTTCAGCTTTACAATATTTCCAGGTGAGGTAAAAAAGGACATTAGCATTACTGGATTAGGAGCAAACCTACTCTTTTCTGAACTAGTAGTTTGGACTATGGTAGATATATAATTTTCTATTTGATTGCCTCTGAAAAAATGTTTTGTCTGCTTCCTGCCCCTGTCCATCAGTAAACAAAGTAAATCTGAAGGAAAAAAAATGTTTTGCTTGTTTGAGAAAATCCCTGCAACTAAAGTCCACTTGCATCAGCATCCACATTTGGACATGACCGTGTGTAGCTTTGTAGTGCTCATTGACTGAGCTGCTAAAGTTTGTGCGATTACCTTTTCAGTATTTTTTCCAAGGGAATATATTAAAGGAACATTTACTTCTTTTTCTAAGGAAATGTACTAAAGGAAGCTTTGCTTTTTCTTATTCTTGTTTTAACAGATGGAAAGGAGCACTATGACACAAAATACTATCAAGAAAAGAGTAGCCTCAGTGACTCACAATAAAGTGCACTGATGATAACTTCCTGATGCAAATGGTGGA
>VZTO01006399.1:0-21236 GCA_013400615.1 Syrrhaptes paradoxus
TGAACACACATGAACAACATTTAAACTTTTAGAAGAAACAGGAGAAGAGCCATAAAACTACAAAAATGCCATCCCTGCAAACTAAAAGTGAGTTCTGAGGAGTTCATAGTGTTAACAGAGACTGAATTCACGAGCTCTGAACTTTCGCTGCTAGTGAGAGAAATTACTCACTCCCAAATAATTTCATATATTGTTTCAAAGAGATGGCACCAAACCAGTGTCTTGAATATATACACATTCTGCACTGTGTAAATGCTCACACCAAAGATAACTGTACATCTGTAACAAGGGCAATATATTCCAGTAAAAGTAATGCATGAATGTAGTGTTCTCAGGGCTTCCAGAAATTAATGTCTCTCTTAAAAAAATTAGACTACCGTAAGTATTCTTATGCTTTTTGCACTACTAAATTTCACAAGTATATCTAAAAAGCTACTTCTAAAGATTAAATGAGACACTAAAAAATAATAGCATCTATTAAGATGCTTTTCTATTTAATTTCAGAACAAATGTACCTAGAAAAAACATCCATGGCAAAGCAAATAAAATGAGAAAAAAATAAAAATAAAAGGAAACCTTACGAGCATGCATTTCCTAGATCTTAAACCTGAGGACACAAAAGTTTTCCAGCCCACTTCTGAGAAAAGCCAGTTTTTGCTTCCCAGAGCACACCAGCAGCACCTTACCTGTGATGAGCACAGCTTTGTCACCCACGGGCAGCAGCGCCCTGCCACCCAGGTACACACAGGAGACAAGGCTGAGGGTGCAGAACACCCCCAGCCCCCCAGCAGCACCCAGTATGGCCACACACAGCAGCCCCAGTGAGGCGGGCAGGAGGCTCCAGAGCAGCATGTTCGCTTTCTCTGCCAGGCTCCTCTTAGCCCTACAGAGCATGGTCACCCCAAAAAGCACAGTGACACCTGTGCAGAGCCATCCAAGGGGGCTGCTGGGGAGAGCATCCATCAGTAGAGATGAGAGGCAAACCCTCACCCCAGCACAGGCTGGGTGAAAGCAGGTGTTGGTAAATGCAGCGGGTGTTATATAGGAGCAGGGGGTGGGGCAGAGCAAGGGGGACTCCGTTTAAAGGTTTGACATAATCTCACTTACCCTTGACATCAGCAAGAAGCAGAAGCTTTCCTTTTCTTACCTTTTATTCTTTCTGCCTGACAGCTCCACCTTCTGAACAACATGCTGCCTGGATAATGATTGACAGCGCCGGGAATGGACATGATGGAGCAAGCGCTGCCTTCAGGAAAAAATAACCGCTATATGTTTTGTATGTTTAAAGTACATTTTCCTAAATAGGGAAAAATAACAGTTTCCTTTCTGGGAAACAGTTGGAATTTGCTGCTTAAAAACTTAGGGGTAGTTTCAGTGGAACTGGTTTTTGATGGGCAGTGAGTCAGGACAGGGTTATCGACCCTCTGTAGTGCAAACTGTGGTTAGTGTTGGGATTTATCACATGGGGTCATGCTCTTCTTTCAACAAAAAGCCCCAAATGACCTTCCCTGCTTTAGGGCACAGCTTTGGCTACCCCACCTTCAGGGAATACCTGTGGGTAACTGACATTCAAGGGGGGCTGGAAAGGGGGATTACTGGCTTGCCATTAGGAGCACTTTGTCAAGTGAACACATGCAACACCCGAGACAGAATCTTCAGCTGACCTCCAGTGATCTTAGGTTGACAGGAATCACTGGTTCAGTACCCCCTGCAAGTCAAAAAAAAAGAAAAAGGCAATTAATTAACTATATTTGAGAGATGTAACAACTACTGTGGCGTGCTCTGAAAGTTATTTAAACAATAAGAAAATATTTTAAAATCCATCCAGCTGAAAGGATTGAAATACAATGTAGGCAAATTTAACCCTGAAAATCCTGGCTAATTGGTTTGAGGGATGAGCCTAAGTTATCACACACCCAGCTAACATGATGTAGCTGGTTTTCCAAAAGAAAATACCCTGCTGACCTGTTTTATGTTAGACAGACACGGGAAGGCTGAAGTGCAGGGTGCAGGAGACACAAGCACATTATGTCTTTGGGGTTTTACGGGATGACAAATCTCTTGAATATAAACTTTGCAGTCAGTGAAAATGTTTACATACCTCTATAGGCAGTCTACATTAGAGATGAGATCACTGTCTTAAAGGAACACTACCCTCAAGGTCTGCTTGTCATTCAGGGCTATCATGAATGCTCACTCACCCATCCTCACACTAGTGCATAAAGTGTAAACTGTTTTCATTTCCCTTTGCCATTCACTGCTTCTCCTTTTAGCAGCATGCTGGTTGCGAGGCCAATTATGCCTTGTCCTCTGATAAAGGCATCTTCTTAATGATTTCCTTGCTTTCTCTCCCTAATTGGTCTTTATTGCATGATTTAGCACAAGTGTGCTGGCATTGAGAGCATCCCTCTCACACTTGAGGATAGAGTTGGAGTTTTTGCCCAGTGGGCAGAGGGGCAGAAGTGACCCCATCTAGCTCGATGTCCTGGCTCCTCTCTGCCTGCAGGGATGGGGCAGAGGTGGGCGAGGGGACAAGTAAGGATGGCCTTTTGGCAGGTACCCATGCAGTACACACCTTAGCATTATACGCTCTTCAAAAGAAATAATCGCAGCCTGTACTTCCCATGGGAATCCAATGCCTGCAGCAGCTCTGTCTTTGAAGCAGTAGGTCTTGTAATAATGTGCCATATGAAATGAAGCCATGAGCTGTAACTTCTGCCTTAGTATCTACATGAACTTTAATCACCCTTTGTAAATTTTTTGCAATAGACAAAACATCTTAAATCAGAAAAATCACTAAGATTAGGAGCTCTCCTTTGTGTTTCCAAGGGAGGTTTTCTTTAACTCTGCAGACATCTATGGATGTCTAGGCTTTCAGGAACTGCTAAAAGTAGATTGCACACTTTCCAAAATGTCTTTTTTTTATCAACCCCATTGTCATTATTTTCCAAAAAGAGGACAGAATCAGAAAACCTAAAGACAATTATGTACTCTTTAGGAAGCTAGCCAGGAATCATCTCTAGGTTATCCTCATGAGAAATTACCCTTGCCTGTCGTTCCTCTGTCGTCCGATAACATGAAAGGCTTTCGCAGAACCATCAGTGTTAGAGAAGAAAAGATACCAGTTTATCTTAGTCCTCTTCTCTGACAGCAACAGACTTTTCCCTAAAATTTTCTTTTGTCCATTCAGAGTAAAATTCCAGCCCTGCCTAGGACAGAGCACAGCACAGTGGTGCCTCAATACATGAGAAATAAAGGTGTAAGCGAAACTCTGGACTCGAAGATGAGTTTGTTTTTCCAACTAGATTTTATTATATTTCTCTATTCTCTTCCTTTTTCTACAGCCTTGCCTCTCTGAGGTTAATGGTAGCACCTACGTGCCCAGAACACCAAGGGTTTCCCGTTTCCTAGCCCACAGTCTGCTCGTCTCTTTGCAGGTCCTTCCTGAAATGCAACTGCAATTTTGCCTGCCTTACTTCTAGGTGGTTTCTCCCAACCACAAGTCATACAGACCACATCTACACCAGAAGATTCTGCATCTTCTTTCTGTAACTTTTCCTCCTGCACATCTCCAAACAATGTCAGGTTGGAGAAACATCTGGTTTACATCCAATCTTTCCACAAGTTAATAGCAGACCATAAAATGTTTTGAAATATTTAGGCATTATCTATGAAAAAGTCACACAGTTAAATTCATAAATAGCAAGGTGAACATGGAGGCAAACAGAAAATGAGGCATACATGGTAATCAAAAGTCTGATTAAAGCATGGGTAGACAAACTGAGTAGCTAAGACAGGTAAAAGTAGTGATGGAGATGCAGACTTCAGCAATCCCAGCTCACCAGGGACTCCAGGGACACGTGGTAGATTATCAGTTCCTGTTGAAATCTGGGCCCTGTAGCACCCTTATAAATATTTAACCAAGTGGTGCTATCTGGCAGCTAGCACAAACACACACCTCTAATCACACCTTTAACTGCAATCTAGATATGGACCAATATTGTCCACAGCAAAATTTTAACAAAAAAAAAAAAAAATCCTCAACTCCATGTTTGGCTGCACTTGTCTCTCTTGTCCCCAGAAAAGTCCCTTCAAAGTTGGGTGATTTGTTACATCACCAACACAAATTCTCATCCGTTGTAGATAGTGACAACATTAAAAATAAACCACTACACTTTGGAGCCCCAGAACATGTCTCTGAGCTCTGAGCATGGATTCTGGAAAGAGGATGAAAGAAAATGAGTGGTAGCATCGTCACTTGGGCTATTAACCATGCACATCTGCGACATGCCTCCCTGTCCATCTGCAAACTCTTAAACACATCTCTGCCCCTCACAAACAGAATTCACTTATTTTTAGATTTTCCTCACAGTTACATCAGCTAGTCTTTGAAATGCACGCCAAAGCCAAATGAGATGAAAAACGAGTGATGATTCAAAAAGCATTAAGTGATCAGCCATGACAAAGTGTCACCTGCCCTAAATGCAGTCTGTTTTCTGTCACTTGAAGGACAAACCCCTCGCCCGTGAATGGTGAAGCCATGTATTTTTCCTGCTGAGGAATCGTGACCTCATTCTGTGTGTAATCAATGACTTCTGTTATTATTTTGATGGACTGTGTGTTTGCTACCTACCGAGTGTCACCGATTTCTCCTCTAACACTGCTGATGTGAAGGGCACTCCCGACGCTTTTCAGAGATGTTTGTGCTGCTGGTAAACTGCTGCAGTCACGCTCAGATGTTGTCATCGAGACCAGCTCTCTGTCAGGACTGACTTCCTGATAGATGATCCTCCCCTGGAGCAGGGGGACAGACCTGATGCCCCCTCAAGGTCCCTTTCAGGATCTGTGGGGGGTTGGATGGTTCTATGGCAGGTAGCATTTTGGTTAAACGGTATTTTTCTCTTTAGGCAATCCACTAGCTACGGAAAAATCCATATACTCAGTGTCATTCTTTTTGTTGTTTTGTTTCCTTTTATTATATTGTCCATCTTAGACATTTTATACCATGCAGTAACCTTAACCCCTGACTCAAAAATTGTTTAGATGTAAGCATATCTAATCCCATTAAAATCACCACGACTATCCACGCATAAAACCAGACAGATGATTCAATAGGTTACTGAATGACAGTCCCAACACCTATTAGGTCTAAACGTTCCCTGAGAGCCCAAACCCACACTTACGTACATTCTTAAAAATAAACACAAACAATCACACACAAGTAAAGGAGAGAAATGTTCCTACTGAGGTATTTAAACATGTGCACACCTGCAGAATTAGCCCCTGCCTTAAAGACCCCCTCCACCTGGATTTCAGACTGACAGATTGATACGAACTAACCTACACCATAAAACTATTTATTCAGCTTTCCAGGTGACACAACTATCAAGGGCAACTTTAATGAACTTCCCCAAGTTTTACAATCAGGATTAAAATATTGTCATGCCCCAGGTGGGGGTCATATCTGAACGGGCACAGATTCGATGGGGATAAGTCTGCACAGGCACTTCACGTGCATCACCCAGTGCAGGGGATTCCTTTCTAAGCTCTGCAGTTAGAAACTTGTTTTATTAATACTGTAAACTATCACTTGACTTTTAGTTTTCATTTCAAAACTGCTTTTTAACAACATACACGGCAGCCTTAGGGCAAAGCTCTCTCTTGGATGCATGCAAACTTTGATAGAATCACTGAGGGCTATGCAGGCAGAGCTTCAAAGGCAGATTTGGGGGCTATAACTTTAATTCATCCACCAAACGGAGCTCCAAAATCCATTAAGGAAAAATAACTAGTAACCATCTGTCTTTATTCATCAGGCTGAAAGCTGTTCATCAAACCTAGTGGACATTTTTACTTTCTTCTTTCTCTCTCAACAGCTTTGAACACAGATGCAGCCTTTCCATAATTAAGCTGAGCATACTAGCTCCTAGACAGACTAATTCTGGCGAGCTTGTCCAAAATGTCAGATGGCATACAGGTTCTGAGTCTTGTCCCTGGGATTTTAGATATATATACACACACATATATAGGCAGATTCGGAACACAATTATTAAAATTAACAGCTACCTATAGCCCACGCCCTTAACCCATCACGACGACAGCGGTGTCAGGTGAGGTGTATTTTTTCTCTCTCTTAGGGATGCAAGTCAGGACATTGCCTCCGCAGCGAAACATATCCCCAGGAACTGAACTGAAACATGGGATGCAAATGGCCACCAGAAGGCAGCTACTTCTACTCACTGCTGAAGCACATTTTTACTAGTAACTGAAGGGGAAAATTTTTTGTAAACTCATTTGACAGTGTTTTGAATCAACCTAAAGGTGTTCCAAGTTGCAGGAGTTATATTCTAACAAGCTGGAACAGAATTAGACAGTTCATGCCTAACAAGTATTCCAGACGTGTTTTTAGGGAAGTTCTCAGATATATGATACAGTTTCTATTAACTTTACAAGCATATGCATCAGTATCCAAGATGGCTTTTAGATCTTGATCACTATTAATAATGAGCTCATATGTGTTTTTTATTTCCCTTATTTCTGACTTCTAACATGTTAAAGCAAAAAGCATCTCCAATTTTTAAGGATGTTACTTGTTAAATATTCCGGTTTTTCAATTTAACTTTACAATCAAATTTCTGGACTGAAAGTAGGATTTTAAAGTACCAGTCTAGGAACAATTTTTTGCTTCCTTTAAATTGAGTTTTTATTTTATTTTTAAATCGAGTAAAAGCTGGGGTCAAATATATCATTGTGCTCTTAAAATTAGAAATAAAATATCATATAAAACTTTAAAAGTTCTCACCTTTATAACTGGTTACCAAGAAGAGTTGATTACTATTACTTTTGATTAAACAATATCGTTTGAAAATGAGTTGGGCAAAATAAGGAGAGACTGTTCCAGAGAAAGCCATTTAATGACTCTAGAAAACAGAGTAGTCATGAAATCTGGACCATAGGAAGTACTGACAGAAATTAGCAGATACTGGTCAAATTTCATGAGCCAAATTCAAACGAAATGTTAAAAATTACAGGTGTCTAAAACACAGAATCTGTTTGCATACTTAGGAGTGTAATTTTGCCTCCATATGTTTAACTGCTGATAACCGACTCATCTACCAGCCCCCTGTCCCCACAGATATATTCCAAATGGCAAATGGAAATGAGGCACCCAACTCTACAGAAGAAAATAGAGAGGAAAGAGGTATTTTGAAGAAAAACTATGCTGCATGATGTCTCTTTAAATAGCACTCCTTTCCCTCAGGAATGTTTAAGTGCTTAGCTATCGTAAATGCTCTAAGAGGAAAGACAGAATTACTGTTCCCACAGTACACATGAATGAACTGCAGCAGAGACAGGTCATCTTCTAATTAGCCAAAAAATCATAGACGAAAACTCTCGTATCATGGCACTCAGTCCTGGACCCTGCTGCTCGAAAATGCTGTCGGTAGTGATCAACTTGACTGGGAGTGCTCTTTGAGTACCCGTAACCTAAAGACCATCAAGTAATGGATTACAGACATCATAACAGAGATTAA
Organism: Syrrhaptes paradoxus; assembly: GCA_013400615.1. Lineage (NCBI taxonomy): Eukaryota > Metazoa > Chordata > Aves > Pterocliformes > Pteroclidae > Syrrhaptes > Syrrhaptes paradoxus. The sequence continues at coordinate 7,536 of VZTO01006399.1, forward strand.
AGGCCAGCAGTAAATCATGTTGTAGATGCTTACACAGAATTCCTCCAGAGAATGAGAGAAACGTGAGAAAAAGTAGGAAGAGGTCTCAGTGAAAAAATACAAAGTGGGTGGTGAAGACTGGAATTGCGGACTCATCAGAAGAGCGTTGGTATCCCCCTGCTAAATCAGAGATCAGTGTAAAAGATAAAGACATACATATGCAAACAGACAGACACAACTGAAAAAAAAAAAAAGCTTTTACAAAGGCAGACAAGGAAAAAAGACATTACTAATCCAAGGGAATTATGCAAAAAGGCTGAATAAAAAATGTAATTGTATGACAATATTGCCCATGGGCAACTGCTAACTATGACACACCTGGTCACTGGTGTGATTCAGAGAAGGGTTTTCTACACAAGATATTCCTCTTCTACTGTTTACTTTTTCTGATGTTATCATTCCCACTTGGCTCACATCTGTTATCACAGAGTAAATTTCAGAATCGCTAAACCCAAGCACAATCACTCAAAATAAAGAAATTAAATTTAAGAAGTGGCAGGAGTCTAAAAATTCTGAATGTGAGGCTTCTCCTACTTACTACTCTGGTTTTGAAGGCACAGCATGTTCAGGCTTGAACCAACTTGCCTGCACAACAAATCTCCAATCCCAGATCTGCACTGGGGTACACACAGTAACTAAATTGCAGCAGAGCCACATTCAGACAGGCTTTGTGGGAAAAGTACCAGCCAAGGTTCTTTACAGAATGCTGTTTTACAGAACTGCTACAGGCTCGGTCCTGAGCGCTGCCTCACTTACACAAGTCTGGCAGGAATTGTTGGCCCCTCGCTCTTTTCTATTCATCTTTCATACATCTTCCTTGACCCTAAATCTAGTTAGAAGAAGCCGAATGGGACTCTTGCCACCCATTCTGTCCCTTTTGAGAAAGGGTGCTCCATGCAAAACTCTGGATTTAACCAGCAGAAGTCAGAGAGGAGGTATCTCACAGAACAGGAAAAGTACAAAGCTGAGCCTCAGCTCAGGCAGAGGAGTATCGCCAAGGGCTAAGAATCATAAAATCATTTAGGTGGGAAATAGGTCTGCTACCTAAATGGGAGGAGTGCTTCTAGCCTATTCTTACAACTTTGAAATTCTCCTCAAGTTAATAAACTTCAGGACATGATAAAAGTCCATCACTGACAAAAATCTCACCGAAAAGGCAAAAGCAGTGTGACATCCTTGCAAACAAGACAACACAAGGAGAGTTTGGCTGCATAATACATTCTCATTAACACTTACAAACTGCAAGTCATTTTGGTTTTTCAATTACAATTACGGAAGGCATTGTCTTCATAAGCAGATAAAACATCATGGGAGGTGGCATGATTCTGCCTGACAAGCTAATAATGTGCATGTTGCTTAAGTGTGATTAACTACCTTCTCTAGCTGATGCCTGTTCCTAGCAGAGATTATCTTTATTTACGACAGCAGGGAAAGGAGCCAGGACCAAAACTACACAAGAAACACAAATGGTGAAGTCTGTTTGGCTTTCCTATTAACAATATGGCACTCAAGGGATTCTCACTGGCTATTCAAACTGTTTTCCCAGGCTTTCCCAGAGTCTTTAAAAGGGCAAAGGAGCCCAGGCAACATCAGTGACAGATTTGGGGAAAGAATTGTACTAGATAATGCTTTCTCTTGGAAAGTGTTAAAATTACCACTGCTAAAACTGGCATTCTTATGATAATAATAACAATAATTACAAATTGTTAAAGCTGAATATCTACAATGATTAAGCAAGTAATTTTTCTCTATGTCATTTTATTCAGCTAGCGTATAAAGACCTCCTTAGGTACAATTATATTTTTTTGTAACTTCAAGATTATGTATTAGACTTGAGAAACATTCATTCTACAAGAAATCCATTTACTAGGACATGTTCTTCTCAGCCATTGAGAACATTTCAGTTGACATAGCTAGTCCATAATGCATTTGGTGTTTCATTCTTCCATGTTCCTAGGATGAACAAAAAATTAAGCTGATATGTCCAGGAATTAATCCAGCATTTCCCTTGACACAAATTCTGTTTCAATAGGCTGGATGCTCTGAAAGATAAAGAAGCAGCACTTTAAATGTAAAGCCCAGTCACAATTCTTTCACTGCAAGAATCAAACAAAAAATCATATACTTGAATTCCTCAGTTATTCAGATCTTGCTTCTCCCTCAAAAGCAGCAAAAATTCAAAATCAGTTATAACCAGGTGCTGCACCCACAACTTCTGTTTTGTGGAATGAAAATTCAGAGCAAGAATGCCTTGCAGCAAATTACTTAAGTTACAGCACACTCACACTCCCAGTTGAATAGCTCCCACTTTAACATGTCCTTCATGTTACCATTCCAGGACAGAACATGTCCAAATAAGGCTTTTGAACAGAAGATAAATGCATGTTGTAACTACCTCATCTTTGTAACTTCAGTAACTTTGCCCCTCTGTAGAGTTAGGGGATTTATTTTGTTTTGACCAAGTGCCTTCAAAATTTTTGGTTCTGAACAAATCACTTTCAAAGGAAAACGCAGTTTTGTGCCAGAACCACTTGATTTGAAATAACTCAGAATTAAGTCGCACATCAGGCCGTGATAAAATGCTTATGAATTCTGAATTCTACACTCATTAGTTTCACGGAACAGAATAAATAGGTAAGAATGCTGTGCTATTGTAAATACCAAGATGCCATTAAGTAAGCCTTAAAGAGGTTATCTAAACACAGCCAAAGCAAGAAAGAGACTGCATCCTTTTTTTGAAGACGTTTTCCTCTAGTAACATGTTTAAATTCTTACCTAATCCTTCCTCTGCAAAATTATGTAATTTTTGCAATGTTTTTAAGGTAATTACAGCACTAAAATGGACAATGGCATTTTTAAGCTGGTGTCTGTTCTCCTTTCTTGCTGTTCTAAGTGCCTGAAAATGGGAGACCACTGCCTAGACCCTGAACACAATATCAGGAATCTGAAAATACCAAAAGTAAGTTTGAACATGGATAACACTTTCTCAGCAAATATATTTCCCTTCCCCCTCAGTAAATACAATTTCCACTGAGAAATCCACAGAAATGCCCCAACAAGTTCAGGCTTTGGTGTTCTTCCTGACACATCCTCACCATCAGTACCTGCAGATTTCTTATTCACAGGCAGAAAATTAACACAGTACAAAATACAGATTAAAGAACAAATTTTGCCTCAAGTTTGTTCTGCATATGGTACAACACATGATTAGCTGTCTCTGAAGCCGAAAGATCCTTTAGATCCTTCCAAAAGATCAAAGTAGTACATCTCCAACCATCAACTGGATGTTCAATTATTAGTGTCAATGATTCATAGCAGACCCATCTCATCTTCCTTTGCTAGCTAGGAAGGTTAGATTTCTGTAAACCTCCAGATAGCTGAATCAAATTATAAATTACTACAAGAGGGAAGCCATTCCTCATTATCAGTGTGGTAAACAAGGGCAGCTGGATGCACCTCATCAATCACACTTGAAACCAAATCCGACAATTACTGAAACGTAAGTATATAATTACCTTCTGAGATAGTTGCCTATTTAAACTTATGAGACGCCTCGCTTTAAGTAAATGAATCAAAGACATTCAGCATTGCATTCCAAAACCTGTCCTCCCTCAATTTGAGAGAAAAAACATCTGTGAAAACCTTTTCAATAATATTTTGCTATTCTTTTCATAAGATGTTTCTTGATGTACTAGCTTTTAAAACATACAGTCCTTGCAGGTACAAAGAGGCACAATCCTTCATACCTTGCAGTCCTGTGTACCTACTCTGCATTACTGAAATGATTCACGAAGTTACAGGATGGGCTAAAATTTGGCCTTTTACCTCTAAGGTGCCGCGATTATACTGGATAACATCCTCTTATACTGTTAAGTACTAATACGTTTGCAACACATTTAGAGCCTCAGAACATCAGGTAATACATCAGGTCAAACTACATCTTAAAAAAACCCCGCTAGGCTTAAGGGAGCTTAAGATCAATATTGTTGGAGCAACCACTTACTTCAGACCCCTAGACTAAAAGGCTTAGGAGTGGCTGTTAAGAGTCCCCTGAGACTCTGTTTATCTCCATGGAGGTTATGAAGATTAATATCCACTCATTCTAAAAGACTGGGTTATCGATGTGCTCTGCAGAGTACCCAAAGAGACGCACAGACCTTAAACAGCTATTTGTTATCCAGGTGAAAACAGAGAATACAAGTAATCCCAGACCTGTGCTCTAACCATTCACTCATCTTAAAATGTGTAAACTTTCTTTTTCCTTTCCTTTCAGGACAAATAACTAAATGTTACTTTTTAAAATATGATAATCTACATTTCTGAAGCATTACAGAATGGAAAAGAAGTTCATTTCTGATGACTTCACAGAATGCATGTATCACTTCACATTGCTGAACAGACACCTCAGAATCAAGCTTATTCTTTAAGAATCTTTGCAAAAATAATTCAAAGCATTTTTATAGCAATGATTTTTCGTAACTAATGCACTAAAGATGACCACAGTGAAACCCACCCATAAAATACAAGACAGTCAAGGCATGGCTACTGAGCCCAGGTTGTTCCAATCTGTGACCAGCTATCTGGAAAGAAAGCTGACTTGTGTAACCCTGTTGTTTACAAGATACAGAGCACATACGTTGCACAAAACACCTAGCTGTTAACTAAATCGTAACGTCTGATACCATGACATCAAACATAACACTGATATGAATGATGTCAGTGCTGCATCAGCACCACGGTACAACAGCACCCTCTCTCAGGTCACACTGAAGAACTGCAGCAGGAATCGTGCAGACACTTTAAACAGTTGGTTCAACTGGCAACTGTTCCATATTTCCACTCAACTTGATCTTTTGGGGTGAAAACACCACAAGTTTGATCAATTTGTACCTTCTGAAGAGCACCCTTCTACACCCACCGTCACTTCTGAGTCCATCTACAGGTTCTTTGTTGGGTCTTCCTTCTGGTCATGTTTGAAAAGGAACTTGCTAATTGCAGGTTAACATTCATCCAACAGTCTGCATCCACATTCAAGATGATCCCAGAACTAAAATAAAATGGAGATTTTTTTTTGACAGCATAGGAAGAATTATATAACAAAGCCCACACATCATCAGTGCAGCATATACCAAACTTTTGCCTTCACCTAAGGATCTCGAAATGCTCTGCAAAGAGTCTGACCCTTTGCAAGAGCTCTGCTGAGTAGAAATTACCTTCCTTTTGTGAATTCCTGTTCTGATAAGGAATCCACTACTCCCCGCACTTCATCCTAGTCAGGACTAGACATGTTTATTATTCTAAAATGAAAGATCACAGAAGAATTAGATTAGGAAAAGTATATAAAGCAACTGTTTGAATGAAGAATTTTAATCCTCCTTACTGAATGGTGTTCACTAAACAGTGAATACAATTAGTGTTGAAACCTTTTTGCTTTCTCAACATTGAAAAGATGGGCCCAGTTTTTCCATTACTAGAAGGAAAAGACAGGAGAAAGTATAAGCATTTTGTTTGTCATGTCCACATCACCAGATGTGTGACATCGCCCACAAGCAATGCTGTACAGCCAACAGTGTCCCAAGAAGTCAATGTCGACATTTTCAGAGGGTCTCGTTAGCACGCTTGCCTAAACTCTTAAAGCCCCATACAACTGATTTCCTGCTTCACAAATACCTGTACAGCACCTCTGATTTGACCTTCAGAAACACACCTGAGAAAGGCACCGCCGCGGCCTCGGGCAGGGAAGTGCAGTGTCACCGCTGTGGCAGAACGGAAATCTATCTGAGGGTCCCCCAGGAAACCCCGGCCAGAGCCAAGGATAAAACCCAGACTGGCCTTTTCATCCGTTTTCTCCTTTTCAGTACTATTCTAACCAATTGTTTTCATACGTTTTATTAAGACCCTTAACGGGGTTAGTTCTGACCTAGCTTTAAGTCTTGTTCTCTTCTCCCTATCCCCATCCTTTTCCCCAATTAAAAAAGCACAATTAACTAATACCAAAATCAATCAAATAATACAAAAACTGTAGACTAAGGTTTATTTCCCCAGATGAAATACCACCCCGCTTCCTGAGACAGCACTGTTGCCACATTTTGTGTTTTGACGACAAGAATAACTTTTCCAGATAAGTATTTTCAGTTGCGAAGGGAAGGAGATGAACAAATGCACCATGAGAGAACAATTAACGATTGCCCTGCTCGTTCTCTCTAACCGGCATTGTTCGCTGCAGATGCTTAGCTGCGGATCTAAGGGCTTCTTTGCGGTCTATCTCAGGTCCATTTCAACTCGGGGACAAAACCCAACACCTATCGACCGCCTTCCCCTCAGACCGCGCTCCCCGCCCAATCCGCCCGCCGCCATCTTGTCGCTCGGCACCCGCCCACGGCGGCGGCGGCACTCCATTTCCCGTGAGGCTCTGCGGTGCCGGCACTGCGCGGCGGTCCGGGAAGGCGGCGGCGGCAGAGCAGGTAGGGGAGGTAGCCCGCCGGGTCTCGGGTGGGCAGATCCCCCGGGCCCCCCTACCGCCCGCGGGGGTCCTGCGCTCCCTGCGGGGGTGTTCTGACGGCCCCGGCGGGCCTGCCGGGCTGAGGGGGCGTGATCCCGCCCGCAGTCCGTGTACACGGAAGAGCCCCGGACCAGGGGCCGGGGAGGGAAGCTGAACGATGAATTCTTCATGACGGCAGCTATCTATTTGCTTTTTTCACACCAGTCATCCTTTCTTCAACTGTAACCTCTCTTTTGAGGAATGTAGTTCCGCCTCGCCTAGCAGATGGTGAAACGAAGGGCTTCACTGTGAATAACCGCGTGTGTAGTAACGTTAAAACTGATGTTAATGTGTCTCTTTACAATGGTTTTTACAGGTCAATTTCCTGAAATAGTGCCAAAGGAAAGAGGATGGAACCAGCAAATACTGCCAAGGAAACAGTGCTCATTACTGGAGGAGGTGGTTATTTTGGCTTCCGGTTAGTGCATTGAATAGTTATCACATACAAGAATAAACATCATAGACTGCTGCCGGGGAGGCAACAAAATCTCTCTGTGAAAGGAAAAACGGGGCCTGAGATGCCTGATCCAGTTCACCCCGTCAATTCATCTTGTGTCTCAGTTTTAAACAGTGAATGTTTCGAAATGTTTTAAGCAAATATATTATTCTTTTTCCAAACGTCAAGCATCGACTGACTTGCAGACGTACCTGTCTGGTCACCTTTGTGATGGGTATTTAGATCGTCATCTCTCAGCCTCCTCCCGAGCAAGCCTGCGCGTGCACACAGATCTGCATTGTGACAGTAGGTCGTGGCCGTGAATAGTCACGCCCAGGCCTAGCAATGTAGATTAAATACTGCAGCTGCTCTTTGCACTCAGGAGTATGTTTATTTTTATGGACAGTGCTGTTTGGATTAGAGTTGTTAATAAGGCACCTATTTCAGTGAACTCCATTTCCCCTTGCTGTAGCTGGCTCTGCAGGCCCTGTAAAGAAAAAAATCCTATTTCGAGCCCTAGACTACCTTCCAGAGTACCGTCAGAGTTATAAATGCTTACATAGGTGAGAGGGATTATAGTCATGAACAAGTAAATTTCAAGCAGTTCAAGAAAAAAAAACCCTCAGAAGATATCTGACTTCTGCATGGCTTTTTCCTCCGTGTCTCGCCCTTTGAGCACTGTAGAAATAATACAGTTGCAAGAAAGGGGGATTTATACTTTGTGTCAACACCTGCATTGATACCTGTGACTTGGAGTAAAATGTAGATGTGACAAAGTATTCATACCCGCTTAGAAGGATCTTGCACATTCCTCTTCTCAATTGATTTCAAACACAACAGCGAAGACCAACCTATTGTTCTGACAGAACTGGAATAGCACAAAACAGTAAGATAAAACCAGTATGATTTTTTTTTTAAATATTTGGCTACAGGTTTCCATCTGAAAAGTTTACTATTGCTGATCTGTAGGAGACAGAAGCAGAATAATAGCAGAAAAAAAATATTTTTAAAAAATCAGTATTAAAATAGTTAATAGTCTTCCTTTACCTCCAGGTGAAATGTTTCATGCATTATGCTATATATACTAACATACGGTTTCTATCATGTTTTAGTTTAGGTTGTGCCATATACCAAAAGGGAGTTGATGTGATTCTCTTTGATGTCGTGAAGCCACTTCAAGCCGTGCCAGAAGGAATAAAGTTCATGCAGGGGGNTTCATCCAGATCACTACTCCCGAACCAAATCTTTAGCTGAAATGAAGGTGCTGGAAGCAAATGGAGCTGAGCTTGGAAATGGAGAAGGTGTACTGAGGACTTGTGCTCTCCGGCCAGCAGGCATCTATGGGCCTGGAGAACAAAGACACCTTCCAAGAATAGTCAGTTACATTGAAAGGGGACTGTTTAAATTTGTATATGGAGATCCTCTTAGTTTAGTAGAATTTGTACATGTAGACAACCTCGTTCAGGCTCATATCCTTGCCTATGAGGCCCTCAAAGCCAACAAAAAGCACATAGCTGCAGGGCAAGCCTATTTTATTTCAGATGGCAGACCTGTAAATAACTTTGAATTTTTCCGACCATTAGTGGAAGGTTTGGGTTACAAGTTCCCAACCTGCCGTCTGCCTCTCTCCCTTGTCTATTTTTTTGCATTCCTTACTGAAATAGTTCATTTCCTTGTAGGTCATGTTTATAATTTTCAGCCTCTCCTCACTCGCACAGAGGTTTACAAAACTGGTGTCACACATTATTTTAGTATGGAGAAGGCCAGAAAAGAGCTGGGGTATGAGCCTCAGCAACATAACCTGAATGAAGTGGTTGAGTGGTTTAGATCTCGGGGATGCGGACCAAAGCCAAGAAAGTACACCATTATGCATCTTGTGAGGGATGGAGGACTGCTCTTGCTGCTGATTGCTGTGATAGTCTCATGGTTTCCATCTGCATTTTCACTCTGAAAGATGAAACACTGAGTATGGAACACAGAATTTAGTTATGTTCTCTAAGTACTCTTGGTTTTGACAGAGAGGTAATAAAAACAGTAACAGTAACAAGTTCTATCCCCAAGGAATGGAAATGCTGAATAAAAAGGAGTAGCATATTTTCTCTTCAGAGTAAAATTGATCAAATCACTAACAAGATGAAGCTTAGGATTTCCGCAAACAGCATTTTATTTTCAGGTACAACAGCACACTACGGTGAATGGAACAAATGTCCTTAGACTGACCCTTCTTCCTCCTTGATGGGATTATACTCTTGATCCCTGCTCTTTTTTCCTAAAACATTTGTGCTTCATGATGCAGAGGAGAATAAACTTATTCTTTGATCACATTCCAAAACCAGATTCTGCTTTCCAGCTTGGATGTATATATGCATAACCAAGATTAACTGATAAACTGATAGACAATAAATAAATGGGTTTTTTTAAATTAATATGTTCTGGTATGCTTTTCTGAGTTAACTCCATGATATCTAATGACATTTCTGGAAAATACACAATGGGTAATCTAAGTTATAACAAAGTGCTTGAAGCACCACAGATTTGTAGATTTTTACCAACAGTAAAATATGCCTGTTTAAAATGAATGAGCTAGCTAAAGTGTATTCATGAATAAGACCTATGATTTTTCCCAGCATTCTTGAATGGTTAAACAAATAATCCATCAAAGATGTTTGGTAAGTGATTACATTCATGTACCACTGTTTATAAAACATTTTTAGCCTTTAGTAATATTTCTTTAACACCTGACACTATTTGAATAGCTTCACCTTTGTAATAGGATGATTAATACTCGAAACAACGGAACTCATAATTTTGTGGAGATTTAAGAATAGAAAGTAAGACCTTGTTAAGTACAGGTCACTCTGTCTCTAGCAACTCCCTCAGCTCTGGCAGTTTAATACAGGAAGAGATGCTGAGAAATCTCCCATCAAAACGTTAAATCACAAAGTCGTTTTCCCTTAACCCATCAGCGTTACAGTTTCAGTACTACTTATAACAGGACAGTCCTTCAAGAAGTTCACACTTCTCTTTAAACTTTAGTCTTTCCATTTTAATAGCTGAAACTACACTGATCTTAAATCAATTTTGTTTTAGTTACTTCAGTTCTGCTAAGCTCCACTGCGATTTAAATGGGGAAGTGAAAGGACAGACAGCAGTGCTACTGCATTGTTAAAGGATTCAGAAAACAAAAAATGCCTAAATAGAGAAACCAAACTAAAAGTCCACTGCCACCCATGTTTAGAAGATGGAGATTTTTGTAGCTAATGGTGACTAAAGACAGCATTATTTTTGGAATGTTGAGTTCCTTTTCTGAAAAGTTTACCTTTAAAAAAAAATATCACTTTTGATAACTAGATGTTTTGTTTTGCTTGAAATCTGACTCTTCTCCTCCTTCATTCCCCTACCAGGGTGTACACCATGAAAGAAACTAAATCTAATATTTAGCTTGAGGGACAGGTCAAGAGACAACTTTTTTTTTCCCTATAATAGCAAATAAATTGAGGGTGCCTGGGGCAGCAGTGTTTGTGTAGCAGGAATGTTGCACTCCTGTAAGGAGCTTATGTGCCTCCAACAGAGTGCCACTTTTCAGAAGTCATTAATATACATCATCACAGGCTGCAGAAAGAAGAAACTTTCTTTTTAATAAAACAGAAAAAAAGGCAGTCGTGACCTCACGAAAGCATTGGACTGCTGTTCTCTTTCCAACAGGCCCTGCTTTTTCAAGTGAAAACCACTTGGTTATTTTCTGCTTCAAGTTCTCTGGTTTTGACACGATGCTATCAGAAATAGATTAAGAAATGTTAATGCCAGAAGAAGCAATAGACAAAACTAAAATGTACAAGAAAGTGCACAAGCCTGCTACAGAGAACCATAGCATCGGTATTTCATGCTAAGTCTTGTAAAAAGATCTTTTTAAGATATGGAACATAACTCCTGGGCCACAGAGGAATTTCTTCTGATATTTGTGATCTTTTTATTAGCAAAACTCAGCTACTGCCATTCATAATTATATCTCAGTGGTGAAGTTGGTGGAAAAATCTATCAAAGGGTCCTAAACTCCTGCAGCCCAAACCCATGCTGTTAGTGCTGGCTGTGGGTAAAGCCCTGGATAGCTTTTTAGGTAACAACAGAAAAGGAAGCTCCTGAGAAGATGAAAAAAGCCCCCACAAATACAAAAACTCCTGCAGAAGCTGAGCTCGACACATGAACCTTTTCATCTGTCTGGAGTCAAGGACAGAACTTTTCACTGATAACAGAATAGGAGGCATTATTTTGTCCTAACAGCCCATGACTTCTGCTCGAGCACAGGGTATTAAATCAGGTATTTTTAGGAGAAACAGGCAGCGGCTTGGCAATGGCTACCCCAGACCACTTCAACACTGTGTCGGTATATTCACTAATGCCCTGTCAGTCGGCTCCATCTAGGAAAAAAAGCAAAGTCCTGCCTACAGAAGAGGTGAAGGATACTCTTTCCAAAAGGAAAACAGGAGATCTGTGGCTTAAGGAGATACTTTAAAATTGCTTTAAAATTACATATGTAAAAGCCAGTCACAGCTGCTCTAAGTATTACTACTTTTGCATGAGTAGATGAGGAAATTAAGGTAATTAATTGAAGTGTTGTGTCTGTTTCCAAATTTTAATCTATCACCTGTTTTCCTGAAAGTAAATGATCAGAAATGCATCTACAAACTAAAAAAGCAGAATCAGAAATATAGCACAGCTTCAGTTTTTACTAATTCTCAAAATTATTTAACAATTGATAGGTGCCTCACGATAAAGAATGATGCTGAAGTTTTCAGTGAATATTTTAAGAATCTTTGGTCAGCTGCTTAACTTCACATACACAGCATGTCAAGGTGAAACTCCGAGATACACATGAGCAACTTATACTTCTAGTGTCTATTTAAATATATTTATTTTAGAAATTTAAAGGTCAATCATCCTTAAAGTAGATAAGATTTTTATAGTGCCTTCTCCAACCAAAATTTTCCTTCATTTCTATCTATTACTCATTTCCACATACTTTCAACAATATAGTGGCATATTTATTATGTGATCTTCAGAGAAAAGCGTTCTGAACACCGATAATTTACACACACTGTAAAAGACCTGGGGATTAAATTGCAATTCAGGAGTATAGAAGTATTAAAAGAACTACTTCTGCTTTATTTTAGTCAAGCTCATGATTCCCTGTTTTGCTGGAGTAGCACCTAAGAACGTAGACTAGCAGCGAGTGAAATTGCAATTTAAATTCTTTTAAAAGTAATAGCTGTGCATGTTTATAAATACTGTTATGGATCAGAAGATAAATTTGGCTCCAGACTGATTCTGAAGGATAATTTGTATTATATTTAACTTCTATTTCTAACGACATTAATCGAATTTCAGTCTGGAACAAAATCAACTAGTTGGACTGTGCTTGGAAATGCTGACACACAACTATAGCAGAATTCAACAATTGTACTTCAGCTTCCACGCTGCATTTGGTTTTTCTACAACTAGTTTGGGAACTGCAAAACTAAAAAAAAAAAAAAAAAGTGTACAACAAAGGAACTTATAGACACATTGAGGTCGGAAATAAGTGAGAACACAGGCAACAAAATTCCTGAATGAAGCAATTTTTTGGACTTCAGAACTCATGTATACCAATATTCACAAATTAAAAGGTGATAAAGACCATTTGTCTCATCTAATGACCTCCTAGAAGACCCAGGCTGCAGATACCTCATATTGAGTCCTGCTCAATATGCATATATTTTTCATCAAAAGACACAAAAAGTTTGTGCCCAAGACTCCCAACAATGAAAAAGATCACACTATAAAGACAGTGTACATTCATCCAGCAGCACTTCAGCCCATGCAACCTTCTGGGCAGAAAGTCTGCTAATATAATTTTATGGTGAACATCAAGATTACCGTGCTTCCAAAGTACTGCAAATTCATCTTTGCCTTGTTCAGATTTTACTGGTTGGGTTGATCCAAACCTGATGCCTACAAGGGCTGAAGCTTGTATCTACCTATCACTGAAAAAGGTCAGTTAGGAGCTGCAAGTTAAACATGATCTTCGACCTTTTCCTTATGCCCTGCTTGTTTACAGACAGATGAAGTGCAATAACAACCATGTCCATGGAAACAATCAATAAGTCAGTTCAACTTGGAAACACAAAAATGCCCTTTCCTCCAACCTCTAGCAGAACACACCATAACACGCCAGCAGACCACTTTCCATAAGAACTCAGACCGCCTCAAATGACTGGCAGAATTCATGACATTCAAAGAGCAATGCTTAAACAAAGAACCATTTGGCATCATTCACATCACTGCCGAGATATCAAAAATTATTTATTAAAAATAAGTTATTTTAAGAATTTAAAACAGTTTCTATAAGAATATAACAATTTGACAGATACTGTTAATTTCAAAAAAAATGTATAAATGTTTTAGATTATAAAATTAGCACATATATTCAAACCTACGTTCATATTAAAACAGTTGCAACCGTGAGAAAGTTGCTACACAGTCTGCCCTGACAAAGAATTGGTGGGGGGAGTGTAGAGTTAAAAGACAGAATGCAAGAAGCAAGAGAAGCGTTAGTACATAGCCTTTCCCATCACTTGCGAGTCAACAAAACAGCCAATGCAGCATTTTCCTTCTGAATACAGTATAACATTATACTCTAGGGAAAAAA
>VZTO01006400.1:2020-29771 GCA_013400615.1 Syrrhaptes paradoxus
CTAAAAAAAAAACCCCAAACCCAAAACAAACAAACAAACAAACACTCCAGAAACTCAAACCAAAAGAACCCACAAACCAGCAAAAAGAGCACAGCAAGATCCTTTCTCAAACTGAGCTGAAGCATAAAAAAGTCACTTTTAATTTTCCTCATTTCTTCTGGAAGCACCAGATAGTTTTGTTTGCCTTAGGAACTCTGCTTTTATGTTTTCCAAGGCTGGGTGGAAAACCATCATATTTTCTAGGTCACATATTATGTGGTTTCTTATCCAGTAATGTCCTGCTCAATAGTTAGCTAGTTTTCCTTTTGACATCAGGATGCTGGTGTCCTGAATCTGTACCAGCAAACTCAGATGAAATCAGCAGCCATTCCTTATTCTTAACGGTTTTACTATCTAAATATCTATGTTTGTTTTGGATTGCTTAATATGCACAAAGCTCATAAAAGTGGCATTACATATCAGAATTGTTGCATATGCTATTTCATGACACTGTTGCCACCTCACTTTCAATTTATTTAAGCTGCTTAGCAACAAAAATAATATTCTGTCTTGTAGACAATAATGTCAATAGGCAATGCATACTCAAGTGACCTGGCTGATGGCTGTACCAGGCTCGTTGTAGTACTCTACTTCTGTCTTCTCCGTCAAACAGATTCTTCAAGCAGCCCTTTGTAAAAAGTCACGGCACTTAAAGAGCTGCTTGTCATGTTTCAAAAAGCCTGCCCTTCAATGCGCTTAGCACAGTTCTGCAGTAGCATCTTGAGGCGCATCTTGTCACTGTTTCTTTTATGTCGCAAATTTAAACTGTGTCCTTTCCCGTGTTCTCTCCTGTTGCCTTGGTTTCCATGTCTCTGTTTACTTCCCATTATGCCTAATAACTCCATAAGATTGATTCTAATTTAGTAATCAAGATTTATTGCAGAAAACAAATGAGAATAGAGAAACTCATCACAATGAACAACCCTTCTCTCTACTTGCCATGGGGTTAGGCAATAGTACCTTTCAATTCAATTTAGAAGGAAAACCTCCAGTTACAGACAACTCATTTGAATCCAGCTCTTACTCAAAAATCTAAGAGTTATACCATCAGTCTTTTTCTGTTCCTTTGGGGCCAGAGTGCAATTCAAAGTTCTGTTTAAGACTGAAAGGTGGGAAACAAGGACTCTCCATTTGTCCTCAGCAATGTGTGCTGTTTCATTCCTGAGAGGGCTTGGATACTTCAATGTGTCTTTAAAAGAAGCTATTTACCCTGTTACAGGCATCATCAAACAAACTACTCTCAGTGGGACCTCTTTGAGTACCAGGTTCTTGGGAAGTTCATAACTGCCCAAGTGCTATGAATTTGATAGTAGAAAGACTACCCTGCTAGAGTAGTTTGCAGGAAAAAAAAAAAAAANCAAAATAAGTCTGCTACAAAAGCAGTTGAACTGCCAGGGACTTCTTTCTCTCCCTGTAGATTTGGCACATGTGTATGTACATGTGCCAGCTATTCTGGACCAAGTTTTGGAAATAAAACCAAAGCAAACATTCCAACTACCGAGACATGGTATCTGCTCAGTATTAGCATCAGTGCCACTGAGGGCACTGCCATGTCATGCAGTCCCAAGAGCTGTCACTTTGGGAAGAAGAATCAGTAGAGACCCATTAAATTAAGTTTCCATGTTATATCCTTTTAAACAGGGGAAAAAAAATAAATTGTTTCCTTTTGGAGCACTGTGGAAAGCAAGGCTTCCATCTTAATATCTTAAGGTTTTAAAAACAGAAAACTAAACTGTATTCTCAAGTCCTGAAAAAAATAAACTTTTCAGCACAAGAGAAAGATGTATATATCTAAATGATCCGCTTTGCATAACGTCTCTAAGCATTCAGTTCACCACACATCAATTCACTCTAGTTAATACTGTCCAATACCTTGTGTACCTTGCCCAATCTTTGCTGATGCTAAAGCTGTAAAGGTGCTATCATATTTCGGTTGCCTATTTTTTTTGTAATGAATTATTTTAAGATTCTATGTACCAGTGTTGTCCAATAACTACTACCGTAATCTTCACTGGATTTCACTTTGAGTATGTCTTTTCATATACAATTACACATCTTTAAATACATACCCAAAACCCTTTGTAATATATCCTGATTTAGCAGCTCAGTTCTGAACTTGAATTCCTTTGTTGGGATTTTGGACCCCACTGATGTTTCCTGTTCCAGGTTATTCCTAGCTTTGTGGAGATTGGGTTTGGTTGTTTGTTTTAATAACAAATAACATAGAAAACAGAATCATCTGAAACTCTCACAAAAGTACAGCAGTTCCCTAGAGCATCCCCAGGAGAAGCTCAATCTACACATGAGCTCTGCAGGCCTTCAACTGAGCTGAGGTCGATGATGTAAGCAAAGACCTTTGACTCGCCCAAGACAGTAATTACTCACATTAACATACTCTAAGTCTTAACTCTACCTGGTGTTTCAGACATAATCAGTCTGTTACAATTTAATTTCAATAGATGCCATGTAGCTTCATGGTACCAGTGGTCCAAAGCATGTAACAGAACTAAGTGGCTAAGGATTAAACTTTAACAGACAGGAACTGAACTGCAGTGCCCTGTGTTTGGTAACAAGTCCTGTGTGAAAAAAAACATATTTTTTTCATGGTTGTTATACCATGAAATTTGAAATAAGAAAATAAAATGCAGAGAACTTACAATAAAAATACTATTAATAAAAAGAGAAAACTTAAAAGAATTCTGACTTTCTTCCACACAGGATGCATTTTCTGTGAAACATTATTATTTAAAAATAACACTGTGGTGGGTTAGCCACAGTTAACCCACGACAAACACTAATTTAGCAAGCTGATAATTCAACACACCATAGCCAAATATCTCTCAGTGGAAATCTTACTAGAAGTAGTCTATCACATTGTTTCTCACCAACTCTGATACCTTCAGACATTTTTTTCTGGCTTCCTTCCCTCTGGGGATCCCTTCATTTCGCCTAGGTAATCACTTCATTGTCTTGAACTAGTTATTCCGTTTCATAATTTCCCCAGTAAGTTAGGCAGATATATATCCATATTCTACACTATACTATGCTGCAGTGCCACAAAACTGAGCTGGAAGCTTTCCATTGGCAGAGAAATTACTCACCTGCTAAACAAGTGAGAACATCCATCTGTTCCACACCATGCTTCCGTTACTATTTACCTGGATCTTGAGACGGTAACAAAACACTTTGATCTCATATTTACTTAGTCCAGTCACCATGAAAAATACATGATCAGATATATCACCTTAAAAAAATAATCTGAAATCTAAATATGTTGATTGATAACATAGCTGAAATTTGCGTGAGTCTTCCAAGCCCTGGTACATACCTAACTGTAACAATGTACTTACTGTCACCATTAGAGAAAACCTTTGTTAAAGTTGGAATATTTTACTGGCAGTAGTTGCCACATTGTCATTTTTATCTCCAAGCTGTAATGCACATCTTGGCTTTAAAATTCAAGTAGTAAAATACGTTCTTTTAAGATCAAAAAACTGAAAGGACGGATGTTATATAAAAATGGAATGTTGTAATGAGTGAACTAAAGGCATACTATGCCTTATAGGTGTTAGATGGCAGGAAAGATGCACAAATTGTGGAATACACAGGGTTAAATCACAATATGCTACCAGGTTGAACAAAAAGCTGTTTAACATGCCCTACTTGAAGTAAAATTTAGCAAACGCTACTGTGAAGCAAATTCTTACAACTATCTCTGAAACAACGCTATTCCCTGGAAAGTCACTATGCGGGGATTCAGTTTTAAAGGAATTGTAAAACCAGAAGGTGAACTAAAACATAACTGTACTTGGTACTCCACTAGGGGCTACTCCTGTCCCCAAGTTGATGGTGACCATGTTGCACAGTAAATGTACAAAACCACAGTGTACTTCTAATCCCCAAGCCAATTTCTCAGTAGTAACATTTTGCAATATTTTAAAAAGTTACTGTAATTTCCCATCCTGGAAAAAAATACTCTTGGTTGCAAGTTATACTCCTGGTGTTTGGCAAGAGTCTAAGTGAAATGAAATCAGAGACTATTAGAAAACTTACTTGCTAATTAGTCATTTGTATTTGAAATGTATGTAACCTACTATTGAGTACTGAATATTGATAATCAAATGAAACTAACATATGACATAGTTTCAACACACAAATATTTGACTGGATACTCTATTTGTCTCCCTAGCATTCTTCCTCATCAATGAGCTTGAGAGAAACATTGAAGCATTCTTATACTTAGCTGAGTAAGATTATAAACTGGTGCAATCAACAAGAAACATTTACTAAGATAATCTTTCTTTAATCAGGGTGGAGATAAAACTGTTGCTGACTCTATCAGAAAATTTGCTTACACAAGAGGCTTGGTTCATTCCTCTTCAGCCTTACACAGTCATTCACAGCATTGTAACGAAAGACACTTGCTATATAATTATGATAATTCCGGTAAATTTTCAGTACTATCAGTAGTTCTGTGGTATTGCCTCAGTTCTTCAGTAACAAGCAGGTCTGCTTTGTGTTAAGCACTAAAGATATATGGAATAAGGTGCTGCTGGCTGAAAGTTTACAAGTTAAAAGAGCGTTGTATCTTGGTAGCTCATACTTGGCTGAACTTTGAAAGCCACATTCCTTATGCCTGAAGTAAGGGCCCTGTGATCCAGGCTTTGGTTCCTCCCTCACCAATGGGGATGGGCAAAGGAAACCAGAGGAACAGAAAGAGGGATGGAAGGACCATAAAGCCCTGCTAGTGTTGTTCTGTCCTTTACTGACACAGCAGGTCTCTAGCCTTTAAAGTGTTGAAAGTTGAGTTTCCACAGTCTGAAAGTGGCTGATGTACGGGAAAGAAGGGATATATGACAAGACAGAAGCAGTATTTTACAACAGCCTCTCCTCTTAGTTGAAGGGATGATCAAAACTTGACCTACATGATTCCCATTACAAATTTGCTCTTAACTCTGAGAACAGAGCTGTGCATAAAAGGAAGGGAACCAACAAGGGTCAGGCTGATTAAATGAGTGACTAATACTAAAATATGCCTCTCTCTTGTCAGTTTCTATGGACTTCATAGGTTTTTGAAGATGTGCCCACTCTCATACATGTGAGGAAAGACAGGATGATTTTCAGCCTAGCATTTTTAAAGGAAGTGAAAAAAACCCAGACTATTTAAGAAAATAGCTGATAACATATTTTTACGGTTTATATCAATGTGTACATATCTTCCTTTAGTCAACAGGTTTGTTGGTTTTGGCTGCACTCTGACCATTAAAAAGGCAGTTATTACACTAATTTTTGGCAATGATTTAGTAGGGGGTTTAAAATTTTAACTCCAGTTAAGGCACTGAGGCATGCAGAGAAACAATTTTTTGCAGCTTGAAGAACATTATGGGAGCAGTGCATATTGTTTATAGCTGCTGCAGCAGTTGTTAGTACATGGAACTTTGTTTACAACTCCTGCAATTTCTGACAAATTCACAGGGTCTGATTCTAAATAAAGGGTGAAAAGCAATAATTACAATTTTTAAATAAGCCTAATTAAGGTCATTAGAAATAAGTTGGAAGAAGGTCCTCCACACACAATAATGAGATAATTCTGTTATATGGAAGCAGCAAAGTATTAAATGGAATATCAGTTTACCAGGCTAAATGCTGTATGAATATACAGGAAGACAAGTCATGATACATGTTCTACATGTTTCAGCAAGTGCATACATGAGAACTATGCATCACATCTGTAAAAACAACTCTAAAAACACCTTTTGTTTTGAAATATCTTCTATTTCATATTGTTTGAGTGCACATATTGACATGTAGTTACAAACAGAGCATCAAACAGTTTTTCCACAGGCAGAATTTGGATTGTGGCTCTGGAATAGGTGCACCTCACTGGAGATGGGCTGAAAATGGACGAGGATATGGACCTGTGGGTGGGCCTGGATCAGAGACCTCATGGCCGGGCAGGCTTGTGTGGAGCAGGAGACTGGCCCTGCTGTGGTATTGCTGGGACAGGGGCTAATGGCCCAGGGGCCGAAATGGGGTCCTGGACCATGGGCAGGAACAGTCAGACCCCCTCAGGGCCCTGGGACTGTTCTGCCAAAATCAAACTCAACTCAAAAGGAGTATTGCCCTGCCTCCTATTCCTCAGATAAAATGACAGCCTGTCAGAGCATTTTCCTCCTCCTCCCCCTCTTCTCAAGGGGAACACAGCCCCCACAAGAACTTAGCCACAGCAGCAATGCTGCGTGGAAGTCTCCTCTTCATCCAGGACTGACTGACTCTTTCCCGATGAACCTTCTCAAATAGTAGGCAACACATGTACAAATGTCACAGCTACCAGAAACACAGAGACCACAAAAAAGCAATGCCAGAGGTGAAAAAACAGACTAATCAGGGTATAGAAAAGTGTGGTACTGATTGTTCCTTTCTGGGAGGGTGGTGAAGCTGCAGTGCCAGTACGGGGGTGGTGACAATGCTCCTCAGTTTTAACCAGTCACTTACTAGAGCCATACGCAACACCTACTGGGCTTTGAACCTGGCTCCATAAGTAACAAAAGCTGAGCTACTTTGCATTTTTACATTTCTGTTGAGACACTGTAAAATCACCTCTCTGCTTTTGTCAAAATGTAAATTGTTGCTCACACCTAACTTCAGCTGGTGAGCATGCCACAGGGAGGCTGAGACCTCCTACTTGTCAGCCAGCTACATCAGGAGACAAGAAAGGAGCAGGAGCTTAAAGGAGTTTGGAGCATTAAAAAGAAGTGGATCATTCATTCAGTGGCCAGGAACCAGTGTGTTGGAGCTACTCAGCAAGCACTCAGACTGTCAGCAAAATACATACAGAACTGACAATACATAATGTTAAGGATGCAAAGTCAAACACTAGAGAGTTAGGAAACACACCAGAGTTGGTATGATTTCTGTGGAGCAAATTTGTCCTGGTGTAATCCTAGAAATATACATATAAAGGAAGTACCATAAGGAAAAAAAGAAAAATGAACCCCACGCTATATTTCAATAGCTTATTGTGTTTGGTATGTTAAGGGAAAAGTACTGTTTTCAAGGTGCAAGTATAAGTTAGCATTGATGAAGAACAAGAATGGGTACGTGTGTGGGAGATTGCACTTAATTTCTATTGCTTCAACAACTTAGAGTGATTTTAAGTGGTTCTCTGCTATGCAAGCGGACAGTATCTTTCAGATAATTTTAAATTAAAAAAAAAAGAAACAGAAAGCACATTTCAACTATATCCATATTGTATTTTCCTATAACATAGATGTGGAGCACACACAGCATTCCAACATCAGTATTATACACTCTCTAAACTCTCTATTGACTTGTTCCTTGCTAATAGAGTTGTAGAAGAATCTCTGTTGGAAGCTACTTGTTTAAACTAAACAAGAAACATTCCCTTTTTAGAATATCCATTAAAGCAACACATTTTGCAAAGGCACAATTTTCATTTGATTTTTTGAGAGCTGTTGGAATAGATTTTGATTTGCTTTTCTTTCCCAGTGGTTTTATAGGCAATGTTCTATGTCATAGTCAACATTAAGAAAGAAAGTCTCCAGCTGAGGGAGAGGCAGAGAGAGAAAGTTTTGTCCAAATGACTAAACTGTTGGAAAACATTACAGAAAATCCATATCAATCACAATCTGCAGTGGAGTACATCTGTGCAAATATATACATATATATATGTACAAACATATACTTATTCGAGACACTCACCTAGACTTCTCAGTGGAAAGTGTTTCTAAGGTGTGATTCATTTAATCCTTAAAGAAGTGTCTATAAAGTATCAAATGAGGCAGTCCTCGTACTGAGTGCCTTCCTCTCTCCTTTTCCGTTTACCATAAAAAGACTCTGAATATGACCTCAAAAGTGAATACTTCCTCTAACATCTAGTCCTGAGCTACTCAGGCAAACTTTCTAGGTTTAAAAATAAAAATTAACTGGATTGACCTCCAAAGTTTGGAAACACTTCTGCCTGAGATTTACCCATCTTGTTTGATGAAACCAAATACTTTGCATTACTATCTTCTGGAACTGGGTCAGTTTCCTTCATCGGAACCATGGTAATTCCTTCCCATGTCTTCCAACTCTGGGATCTCAGTTTGCTAGTGAAGTTCTTATTTGTAGGAACTTTGCATTTTGTCCACACTGTAGGAAAACAGCTAAGCACAAAAATCTAAGAAGAGTTTAATGCTAATTTAAGCAGGTAGGTATTGTTTCAGAAACAGAACTGAGCCACAGATTTAAGATCTAAGTGGAATATCCAAACAAGTGGATCCTATCTTCTTTCTCAGCCTTCTAGCTGCATAGGTATATTCCCTTGGAGACAACCATGTCATATACCAGGGCTGTAAATATTTGGTTTCTTTTTTTAAGATTTTTAAGAGACAATGTAACAGATAAACAAAGAATACAAGCCTTCCTGAGGAATTTCTTAGCCACAGACAGTTCACACTCAAAAATGACAAGAGATTTGCAGATCCAAGAGTCCTCAATGCATTCTTTGCCAGCCATGACATTTGATATGATCACCGAGTTTGATTAGCAAGCCTTTTTTTCCTCACAGAGTTTTTTCTTCCCTGTTGCATTTAACAAGACTTGAGCTCCCCAGAGAAGCTCTCAAAATGTGACAAGTGACGCAAAAAGTTATAAACTGTCACCACATGCAAGAATCACTTACGCATATCCAGTCCCAGACTGGATCACTGTGCAAAAGCTGCAGTGTTTGTGGGCAACTGCACTCCCTCCTTCAGGGAATTCAGGGAAGACACCTTTCTGTCCTCCTTCAGTGAGATGACATGAACTGTGTCTTGGAGCTACCAAGAAAGCTGTCCACCACAGCTGAAACCTAATCAGATTTTGAGAGCTCTTATGGGTATGTAATAGGACCTTTTTTTTTCCTTTCCCTTTCAAAGGAAGCATGAAATCAGCAGGTTCTTGCTGTGTCTATATTGGGGGTTCATCACAAGGAACTGGAAAGGGTCAACACACTTGCAAGTACTGCCATCACCCTGAGTACATTTTGCTTAGCAGGCGACATGCAAGGGTCTCAACTGAACAAGTATTCCAAAATTCAATATTGCTCAACACCAGCAACAGGTCTATAGATGAATATTTTGCTAACCACAAAACTTCATTCCTGGTAGCAAAAGTATGTAATACCCTCTATAAAACGTGACACTTTTACATTATGTAAAACTGGTATCTACAAGGTTCCTATGCAGCATGAGGCTGTATAAACGATTTCTTGTTTTGCTAAGGATATTATTACACTGTGTACACAGCACAGTAGGGCTGAAGCTAGTTGAAAACTACTGTGTATGGGTTTCTTTTTTCCTTCCTGGCTTAAAAATCTATATGAGTTGTACTTTTGTTGATAAAAAAATGCCTGCAAATTATTAAAAAAAATTATTAATTACCTACTTGTTTCCTTGAGAAAGAAACCTGTTGTCCATTGTTTCTTTGCTTGTTTTGGAATTTGTTCTCTTGAAATGATCTAAGGCATAATATTTATTCAGGTTATTTGAGGAGTAAGGGAGCCCAAACTGCTAACCAAAAAAAAAAAAAAAAAAAAAAAAAAAAAAAAAAGCAAAGGGGTCATCTAGTTTGTAGCCTGAAATGGGCAGAGGAAGGTGTTTTCTTTTTGATTTGTCAGGAAAGCTTTTTGTCTAGGAGACAGTGTGAGAGGCAAAATGTTTAGAGTTGCTTTTTTTTAGACAGTGCCTTTATTTGAGAATTTTTTCAAGTTACAGCATTATTCTTTTCAATATCTTATTATTCAGAAGTTTAAGGCCAAAGTCCAGAGGAAAAGCAGCTTGAAAGCTGTCCTTGTGGAGCACTTTCATATTGTAAACTTCCTGCATAGTGAAGATATATCAACGCCTCTTCCATTGTGTCAATCCATGACAAAAAAGTGCTGGGCTTTTTTCAGCAAAATAGCTGGCGTGCTAAAACACACTGAATTCAGGACTCTGTACTTTATTTAATGGTGAACATGGCCAGTTTTGCGAATCTCATCTAGATATTTAGTGGTCTTTGAGTGCCATGCCTGCACACTTAAGGTTTTACAGTAAGATATCTGTATGAGTCAGCGTGAAGCAAGTTTAGGGACATGTTCTTTCCCATGCAAATGTGTGTCTGGGACATACTGGCCTCCAGGTTTATGTGCCACTTTTCCTGTGTCTTAATGTTGATACTTACAGTATGCTAGACAGTCACACAGAATTTTTAAAGAGAAAGAGAGGAAAAGAAAGAGGGAGGAAAAGAAAAAAGAAAGAGGGAGGAAAAGAAAGAGGGAGGAAAAGAAAGAGGGAGGAAAAGAAAGAGGGAAAAGATGAAAGAATTAAAAAGTAAAAAAGAAAAAAAGAAATAAATACTTTTTCATTATCCCAGTGAGCTCAGAAGGGCAAAATAAAGGCAACAAACAGGTGAAAAGAGGACTTCTGACAGGAACTGGTTTTCAGGAATGACTGGGCATACTTCTAAAATATTTTATTAAAAATATATTCTTCCAGTTACTGGGAGATAACTGCACAAGGCAGCACTGTGTGAAGCAATTTTCTTTTAATTTTTTTTAAGAGAAGCAAATTGTAGATGGGGAAGCAATATGTCCTTACCCACCTTACTGCCCTTAAATTTCCATACTACTGTTACTAAAACACTAGATATATTGTTTTAAGTGAAACACTGTGTTAAAATATTAAATAAAATTATTACGAATTTTTGGAATGGGACACTGAAACTTTTACATGACAGACAGACAGTTCTTTCTCAAAAATTGAATGTGAAACATTGTGGCATTCCAGACTGTTGGAATAGAAAACAAAGAACTGGCTCAGAATTGCCAGGAAATAATGAGACAAGAAAGATATTTTAGAGAGAACTCCTGGCTTCTGAAAAATCATCTGGGGGAAAAAAAAAAAAAGATTATAAAACTTGGATCAGCATTTCTGAAGGACTAATGGGCTATAAGGTAGCTACCATAAAAGTCTGTAAAAGCTGGGTTAGAGACAGATTGTACTGAAGTAAAGGAAATCTTTCTGAAATACTTTAGTCTTTAATATTTCAACTGCACATAATGTCAAAAAATCCATTGTATTAAATGTGTTTGGTACTGGTATAAACAAAGTCTGGTAAATAACACTCCAATAAACATCCTGAGGATTTTTTTCTTATTAAGTTGTGAAACACCTTAGCCCTGTTAAGATGTGAATCAAATCCACCACATCATCACTGCAGAGGAGTCAAGCCTCACTTTTGCAACAAGCCAGAAGAGATTCAGCATGAGAGCAAAATTCTGGAGTAGTGTAGAAAGAGGTGGTGTTCAACCTATGTATACACCTGTGCACATCTATAGCTATCTAACTTTCACTGCTGAGAAAGATATTTTTTCATTTAATTTTTAATGTGCAAATTTTATCTTATTTTCAATGCCAGTTAGATTAAGGCAGTAGAAAATTCCATTCAGTACAGCAAACGCAAACCTGTGGCTTCTAATAAAGCAGAGTGATTTAAGTTCCCAGCTTTTGTTTAAGCAGGCCTTTGAAAGTATTCATAGTCAATAAACCATCACCTTTGTGAAAACATTGTGAAAAACAAATGCAGTGACCTTATATCTCATCAGATGGCTCTGTTTCAGACAAGGCAGCTCATCATGCCATGTATAAGTTTCCCACTGCTTTCATTCGTGCTGCAGATTGAAAGTAGACTGAGCAAGGAGAAAGTCTCTGCACCTACAAGAGTTAGCACAGGAGGCAGCAAGCCATCAGTCATGCCTCTAGAGAACAGGTAAATCTCACTTTGCTCTGGGTTGTTTTGGTCTCCAGAACAGAGGCTACCAGCTCTGTGCCTGTTGGTTCCCAGCCCTCATCTCTGCATCATCTCCATCACCTGTACCAGGCATTCATTATCCTTTCAATTTTCAGTACTCTTGGGTGGGTTCAGTGCCCATCGCCATCTCTTCCCTTTCCATGTGATTAGAGTAACCTTGTAGAAATTTTGCCATCCAACAGTTTTAAGCATCATGACTCATGGGATTGTATTTGGCTCCAGGTTGTCAAGGCAGTAGGCAGTACATGGACCCTTTCATTTAATTCCCTCCCCACACCTTTTCTTTTTTTTTTTTCCTGGGCAAATTAAATACATCTACCCAGGTAACGCCATGAGTTATCTTCTGATATCTCAGTCAAGCTATACATGATCTGCAAGGTACTTATTCTCATGTAACACTGAGTTATGTGCAGAGAAAAAGAATAATAATTAAAAAAAAAAACACACCAAGGTATGGCTAAGTGGCAGCAGGGCTTCAAAAATGAAAATGTGGCTTGGACAGCTATTTCTACACCATTACGTGTGGAAACCCCTCCTTTAGGTCCTTTCCCCTCTGGTAAAGTGGCCTTTCACTATATTCTTGAACTGGCTCATCAGTTCACTGTTCATTGTATCAATGACTTTTTTTTTTTAATTTGATCCTTTCTTATTGCTCGTGGCAATGCTAAAATTAGATGTTTTGCACTAAAACCCCTCATTTCACCACAAACCAGGTGTGCCAGACACAACCATAGTAAAAGATATTATAGTATTTTCACTTACCCTAAATCTGCTTGAGAGAATATTAGAATAGACAGCATATATTCAAGGTTTTGTGGACCTTTGGTACCTCTGAGTTTGGAAAAAAAACCCAAAAACTACCTGATGGCTCCATCTCATCTTGCACAGACAGCACAATGCAGCTTGATGATGCACTCATGTTTCAGCTGGTGTTATGAATTTCTTAAGCCTGGCAATTTATTATATTGTCCTGTTTCCCCTTTTCCTCTTGGGTGGAAATTCACCATAGCTTGAGAATAAATGAATGAATAATTCCCTTCTTCCTGGACCAACATCTCTAAATTTAGAGGCCTCATCCCCAGCCATCTTCCTCAACTAACTCAGACATCATATACATTTCTACACTATGTGTTTCTAGAAGTTTATGGTAGGGGAGCCACGACTCACTTCTAAACATTACCTGTATGCCTTCTGTACTTCCTTCTGTCTCTTCATTGAACCTTGATAAGTATATGCAAACATCAAACGTTTACTATTTCCTGCAACTTACATCCCAAAAACATAAGAAGGGACAATATAAACCAAACAGAGATCACTACCTGTTACCACATATAGTTCTTCTTCCACAGGACCTTCATACTTTGCCTATGAGAAAGACTGAAAATGTTCACTTGAGCAGCTGCTCAATGCTTTTTTACCCTTCTGTGTGACACGAGTTGTACAGTACTCTCTACAAATGTATTTTCATTAATCTGGTATGACATCCTCCCCCTTCCCATGGCCTCCTTAAACTTCATCTAAGCCCCTTTTAATTTTCATCTTTTATGTTGCGACTACAATATAGTTGACGGCCACAGCAGTAGGTGTCCCAAACCAAAGTCCATTACAGTCTATTGAGTACTTTCATTGACTAGACTTTGGACTGTATGCTTCAGTCCTTTGTACTTTGCAATTAAGAAGTTAATTAAATAATCCTAAACACAAATAAAAGCTGTATCCAGGCAACATATGAATTGACATTAGTTAGTGCATCCCACACATTACTTGTAAAATGTGCTCCTTATTTGTCTGCTACAGGGCAATTAGTTAGCATGTCTGAGAATGTGAGATGATAGTTTAGTAATCTTAGACTGAGAGCATGAGAAAGGAAATTGGTGGCTTACCAAATAACCGTCATCATGTTTTTTAATGTGCTATGACCAAGTTGTATTTAGGTCTCGCAACAGAAATTGTCTTGTTGAGCTTTACAACACATGTAAAATCGAAAATTAAACAAGGGACAATAATATGGCCTGAAATAATGTCTACAGTTTACTCTCAAAAGTGAGAGTTGGAGCTAATACCACATCATGATATGTTCTACAGAAAAAAAAGCAACACAGAGAAGAAAAGAATTTAACCTTATAGGACATCTGTCTTCCTGCCTCTCTAGGGTTTCTGATGTTCATCACTCTGGTATGTGACTTCAGCTGGAAGAAAAAGCATTCCCTGTTTTGAAGATCATAAAAGCCTTGATGGACTACACACGAGTAATTCCAGGTTTTTATTAAAAACAGCTTTATTTTAAAAAAAGAAAGAAAAAAATTATAACAATCCTTTACTGTCCTTTATCATTCCTCATAAGGAGACCTCTTTCTTCACTATTTCCTGCAAAAGAAAGTATGAGATATTTCCTGTTCTTATTGTCATTGAACAATTATAGAATAGTGACAAGGAAAACAGTAAGGCATTCAGCTTGAAATTCAAGCATGGAAACTCTTCTGTCATATCAGAAGAAAATCTTAAGTAACTAATGTTTTAAGAACTATGGCTCCAAACTAAATAACCTTATTCCTTCATCACTGCCACATAGTTGTAACACAGAGAGCCACCTTCAGAGTTATTCACAAAAAAACCTGAATGCTCCTTACTAATACAATGATGGGACATACTAAGAAAAATAAAATAACAAAAGCAGGCAGCATACAAAAACAATCTAAAGGACTATAAATCGTCTCCCAGAGAAGT
Organism: Syrrhaptes paradoxus; assembly: GCA_013400615.1. Taxonomy (NCBI): domain Eukaryota; kingdom Metazoa; phylum Chordata; class Aves; order Pterocliformes; family Pteroclidae; genus Syrrhaptes; species Syrrhaptes paradoxus. The sequence continues at coordinate 16,622 of VZTO01006400.1, forward strand.
CCAACAAGTCAGAAGATGCAGAGGAGTATCTGAAAAGTGGACAACAGCCAGCAAAGAGATGGAAGATAAAAGGTGGTATTTCAGCAAATAATACTAGCCAGCCAAAACAGAACAATTATGTACAGAGCTGACGTGAAAGAGCTGTTTTAAAAGTGCTGCCAATTTGTATAAAAGAAAAAGATGAAATAAAGTACTTTCCCTCTGGCTCTGCCCTGAGTAAATGTTGCACAGAATACTAAGATTTTTTTTTTAGCACCTTCACGTATACATTTAATACTTAACAGATCTATAAGTGTATAGAATTGTCTGTTCACTTTTTACTATTTCCATATTTAATATTCTTCATATTCAAAACACTTCAATCTCTGTTACACAAAGGAGGAATTAATAATAGCTTCTAGGAATGTAATTAATCTTGTGCCTTAAACTTCTCAGCTGATAGCCAATGCAGATAGTGAGAGCAGCCTCTTAGTACAAAGCTACCTCCAGGTGCCATACAAACTGAATATTGAAATTTTGCTACTCAGCATTTTAGGTGCAGTTGTCAGGATCTGAAATTCTTAACAAAAGCATTGCTGCTGATACTTAAAATAAAAAAATCATAATTCTCACACATGCTCACATATTTCAGTAAACACATTTTAGTATGCACATTAAATTGAGGGCAAAAAACTACATTGAAAGTAATAAATGTGATGAACAATTAATAACTTAGCTACCAAAGTAGTAAAAACTACTGGAATATTTGAAATCTGTGAATAAGAGAAATACGCAGCAGGAACTGAAAAGATTATGAACTGTTCACTATAAGTCAATTAGAATCTCCTCTAAATAAAAAAACTGCAGTTACTAGAATTTTCTTCTCTTTTTTACATTTTTTTTTCCACCCAGTTGATGGAAGAGAAAGAGATGGAAAATCACTGTCAGGAGGTTTTAGCTGATATTATTCCATGAGTTGACTTGTGAAACACATCCAGTCACCTGATACACCTAAAGTTGCAGTTTACCTGTTCCACCACGAACACAAATATATTGCTTTATAGGGTTCCTCATCAGCTCCATCTTTGCAGGCCTATAAAAATTGTGAGATACATCTGCAGTAAACATTAACTGGCTTCAGACCAGAAAACTGTACAGTCAGCTTCTGGCAGTGCTGAACCCAATTAAATGCACTCTGCTGAGATGAATACAAGGCCATGCTATGTGCTTTTTGGGAAAAAAAAAAATTGCATTTTGGTCACATAGGGTCACCTCAAAGCATAAGAAAACAATAATCTATCTGGTTTTAGTCAGATAAATATGTTCTTGTTTGTCTTATCTGGCTTAGCCAACAGTCAGTAAGCAAGACACATTCTTTTGTTTATGCGAAGAAAGACTTAAGTCATGATTAGTGCATATTCAAGGTGGTCCTTCTGCCATAGCCCTCTGGTTGAGTGTGGTATGTGCCTGCATGTTCCAATGTTAGACATGAAACCAAGCTGCAGTCTTGGGATCTAAATGCAAGATGATTTGGATCCATCTTACTATTTTTAACCTCTCTACCAAATTATTTCCATCAACAAAGGTCAGTTTCTCTAGCTATAGAATTTTCTTGCAAAGTCATTTTAATTCCTTAATTTGCGCCTACTCACATTACCCTTCCTTTTCCATCTCTCTAGTTATGCCTGGGGAGGTGGAATTAAGTGAACTGAATTAAGCTGAAAGCTAACATAAAATTCTTACTATCTTACATGTTCCCAGTATCAGATAATCACTCTTTTACATTTTGAGTGCTGTAGAAAATTTGAAGATACATTTCTATAAGCCAAGCTGCACTAGAATCAGTTTTCAAAATGACTTAAAGTTCTTCCCATATCAATACACCTTTAAGTGGTGGGGTGTTAGGTAGGCAATATGGCACATTACACATATAGGCAACCAACTGGTCCAAGTATTAGCTGGCTAGTTTGTTCATGTTGTGAATTAGAACTGTCTAGTTTGTTCACATCGTATTCATACACTGGATAAAAACATATGTTCCATGTTACTTTGTTGCTATTCCTATTAGTGAACCCACAAATATATTTCTAGTTAAAGGTTTATTTGTTTGTTTTTATTTAAAAATAAATAATTAAAAGCTTTTAGTGTGATTTCGCATTTTTCCCCACACTGAATCAGATTTTGTGTTTGTTTTGTGGACATAAGCTTTACATAAAAAAGTGGCCTGTTTATGCATTGAGAATCCAAACATAGCTTACTGTAAATACTTAAAACAGTTTAAATCACTAACCAGAAACCGAATAACAAGGGGGTCTGTTTGCACGATTAAGGGAGGCTTACATAATGCCCCAATAGGTACAAACAGCTTCTGATTGGGCAAGTAAAAAAGATTTCATTTGTCCCTGGTCAGCACACAAGGTGGCCCTTCTTCCCCAGCCTTGCAATACATAAGCTCTTGACCAGTTCTGCGCTACTCTGAGGCAACAGTCTCAATCATATGCATACTGTCACTTGATGTTACAGAGACAAACTAATGGAAGACTTCCATCTGACCTCTAGTGAATACCAGGAAACAAAGGGTTTGTAAGTCCTTCTCTGCAGAGAAGACTTAGGTAGGGAACTTGAGAGCTACAGTCAGCTGGGATTCCAGCCTACAACACTTCTCAGGTCTGTGGCTGCTCATGTCCATGGTTAATCATACTAGATCCTGGTATCATAACTCACAGTAAAGGAATTAATGACAATTTGCATTAGCTCTGCTTTTTCTGTATAGTTCTTGTCTACCTCTATTTTCTGAGTTAGTCACTTTTTCTCTAGTAAATATTAAGTTATGGCATAATTTCTTGTTAAATGTTTGCTTTTTGGGATATTAATAATATCCCAATTAATAAATTTTATATTTTATGTCTTTTTCCTTTGTTGCATTGCCTGTTGAAACTACAGTTTTGAAATCTCAGCCACTTCAGAAAAGAGTTACATTTCCTGGTTTATTTTGGTGGTTTAGTTTCATCACAGACCAAAGTCACGGACACAGAAGGAGGTTCAGTCTCCATAGCATGCTAAAATTTAGCCTCACAATTTTAGGTTCACACTAACAGAAAGCAAGCATAAATCTGTTAAACCTGTCAGGTTTACAATCTGGAAATGTTAATGGTTGATATGGAAAATAGAGTGTTTAATAGGAAATGAATTGCACTTGAGGAGTGTAAGGCATCTCTGATCCTGGAAAAAGAAAAAACCTTCTTAGAATGGAGGCAATAGAGTTTTGAATAAGCAAAATAATAAACTTTAAAAAATGCAAATAAAAAAAAATTTCTCTTAATTTTGATACAGTTCTTCGTTCAAAGCCAGTAGACAGTTTGTTCTTGATGTCAGCATGAGCAGGAACAGCTCTCCTGTGTTGGAGTTTGTGAAGCTGCATGCCTTTTCCTCCGTGTATGATTTTATGTCCATGTTTCAGTGTTTGTTTTCTAGTTTTACAGATCCCTGTTTTGCATTTTGACTGGTGAGGATAACTCATCAGCAGCATTCTGTTAAGATGACAACTTCTCTTTGGTTAATTGCTCTATAAACTATAAAAAGAACTAAATCTCCAAGCACACTCACCTCCTTACGGACAGTTCCTCTAAATGTCTGTGGGTTGCATCTCTTAACCAGTCTGTGCTCATAGGATTGCTGGCCCAAATCGAGCTGTACTCTCAGCTTTTATGTTCTGGCCCAGGACACCCTGAAAGTAATTCTTACCACTCCACCAGGTTCCCACTATCACAGACAGACAAATTTGGTGCGGGGAAAGAGTCCAGACAGTTCATTGATTTGAGATCCTATACGGTATTTTGAGAAATGCTTCAGGCACTAGGGAGCTCTTGTCTTGCTGGAAGGCAGCAGGGAAGGAGCTCACACGTCACTGGGGGAGAATTTTATCCACTTTATGAACGCACCTATGTAAAATTGAGAGAATTGACCTTACTCATCCATACAGTAAATCCATCCTTTCTACCACTGTCTTTTCTGTGGTGGCATGACTACCCACACTGCTGCCACATTAACAGGAGAAAATACTCAGCTCGGGTATTATTACTTGCGACAACAATTATTCCACTCTAAAAAGGTTCTCTTTACTTTTACCCACAGCTTGTGTTTGTATCCCAGAGGCACACACTGCCCATCAGTAGGAAATTTACTGGTGTGTAACACAGGGTGGCCTTGCTTAGAGCTCTGTATTCCCTTGGAATAAAACCAAGTCAAAAATTAAACTATGTGATTTCTGCAGAAGTTCACAGGAGTACACACACTATTACAGGCTCCTTGGCAGGGCAGCAGGCAGCCTTCTGCAGTCCTGTAAATTCCTGGGAACATTACTTTTTTTAAAGAGTGGTAGATTCTCAGTCCTTCATTCCAAGTCTGTGACTGGGGCTCCCAGACCAGATTCGCATGGCCTTCATACAGCTATGTAGATTAAAATTTTAAAAAATGTTTCCAATCACTAGAGGACACAATCAGGACAAAGTATAATCTCAGGTGTGTATGAAAAGGTAGGGTGCATGCAAAGGAAAGCAAGGAGGGAAAGGGAATGAACATATGCACAGAAGTGGTGCATGAGAAAACACTGCCAAGGCCAGCAGGGCACATGTCCCTAGCGTGCTGAAAACATTCAGTGCTGTGCTCTCATCCTGACCCCTTTGGCTACATGCTCTGTCTATTCCAGTAAACAGAACAAGGCCAGGACACAGACTGAGCACTAGGCCACAGTCATCTGTACCTCCTCACTCTTGGCACATTCCCTGGCACGGTTATGGCTCATTTGAAGGCTTACTCTCCCAGTCAGTGCTTGGCCTTGGTTCAGGGAATAGCTCATGCAAGGCACTGCTCATGGTTAGCAGCACTGGATGTAGCCACCTTATTTGGGGGAGTCAGAGGCAGGGGGCATGAGAAAGGATGAGTTTGAGTGCACAGACACAAGCCACACTATGTTGTGCCACTTGACCAAGGAGTTGTACCTGTCCCGTTAATTAAATGGTACAGATATAGCCACTACTGAAGTGAGGAGACACACCAAATTTCATACATTGTTCTGGCTTAGTACATGCAATTAAAACAAGCAAATAATAAAAGAAATGTATATCCATACATGTCATAAACAGAGAAATATCACTGGGATGTGGTCTTCTGTCCCTACACTAAAATAGCCTGCCAACAAGCCCTGCGTGATATGTCCACCTTCTGACTCTCTTGGCTCCAAGGTAGCTCAGTTGCTCCTAAAATATTGTGAACCTCCACCCCTGATACCAGAATTTAAGAGGAAAGAGTGGGAAAGCCTTTTCAGAGAGGACTTTCCTCTTTTCTAGTGTCTAGTTAAGGCCTGCCTTCCAGTGCCTGTAATGCGCTGTGAATTACAGAGTCATATGGCATCTCAGCAAAGGCACCAGAAAAGACACTGGTTCTTTTACGTAAGTATGTGCAAATAGCCTGTGTGACAAGAAAGTGACAGAAGGATTATCTTCTAGCCTTCCTTTTTCCCCATAGATCATATTGAATTGTGCACTGTATATTTTCTTATTGATGTGCAAGACTTTGAAAGCCTAGCAGAAGGATTTGCTGTGAAATGTATACCTTTATTTAGCAGATTATTCACAGGTGGTGAATTGACTGAAATCTCACCATGCTGCTGTACATTGCTATTCAGAATAGCATAAATTTTACTTTGGATTTTGCAGAGATCTTTTTCTTTTACAAGTTTGTTTTCACAAGGTAACTTATTCTGACTTGCCAACTCAAAACATACTTCTCACTCACTGCTTTCCTTGCAAAAGTATTGTTCAGCTGGCAAATTAATAAGGTTATGCTGAAAAACAATTTCCCACTGAAGCTGCCTATAGGATCTTCTAAAGAGAGCTCAAGCACTGAAATATATGTTTTATTTATAGAATGTCCCTTGAAAATCAGGCCAGGAAGTTCAGCTGCAGAAATGTTAGATGTTCTGTTTAATTTTTAAACATAATTCTAAACAATGTATTCTAGTATAAAGAAGGCTTTTATGAATCATGAGTCATTTTCTGCTGATGGAAATATGATTGGTATCTCATATAACTTATTACTTCCCTGTCCTACCCCCGCTCTTTCCTATTGGAAGTATCTAACAATCTATCTTTGCTATTTATAACACACCTAAATAGACTGATAACCAAAGAGCAAAGAGTCTGTGTTTGAAGTTACCATTCAAAAGGTCTTTCTAACGCTGCCTGCTTTCTCATAACCTCTCACGTTCCACAGTCTTACACTACCAATAAAAGTCAAATAAGTCTGAGTTGAAGGATGCATACCATCTCCTAAATTTTGGATCTTTTGCCTATATGTTGTCTTTTCAAAGCATAAAATACATTATTATTTCAATCCTATAAATTACTTTTTACACTGAAATATTTCATTAGAGCCATCTTTTTCTATTGAGTCATAGCACCAAATTTATGGACAGGTAAATTCTCTCCCTACTAGTTGCTTTTTACCTCAAGACAGTACATTTCTCAGGCTCCTGTAAATATTTTTAATAAGAAAAATAATTTCATGCAGATAGGGCATTCTCAGCCCAATCTTAGGCCAAAGTGGCTGCAGAAACACAGCAGACTAGGAAAACTGTGTGAGAGGAATAAACCAGGAGATATGCTGCTACTCTCAAGCTTGCAGTCATTATGACAGTATTTAGATTAAAAGTAAAATTTTAATACATTAAAAATAAACCAGGCAGCAACATGGTAAAAATCCACAATCACAAGACACAAGGGTTTGGGCTGGCAAGCCCAGCATAACACCACCTTAACACCACTGCCTGATTTATTAGTTAGATCTTGCTTGTGTACAGCAGTGTAGCAGTTGAGCTAAGTAAAAAAAAAGACCACATGCACATCTCTATTGACACAACCCATCTTTTTTGGCTGTTTGCATAAATAATAACTCATCATTTCACCAGAGAGAAACAGGACTACTGTGCCCTAAAGAAAATAATGCTCATCTGTTACCTGCAATGTTGAATGGAGGTATAGGCACCTTCTTAAAAAATGTTTTTCCTTAAGAAGCCTACTTCCAAAAGTGGTGGCAATTTTGACAGCTACAGTTGCTGGTATGCTTTGTCAGCAGCCTTTTCCTCTGGCTGTTGCAAGCCTGCAGTCTGTTCCAAATATTTTCTGTGCTAACCCTTAGGAATGCAGGAGAATCAGTTTTGAAGTCTACTGTCCTAATAGGAAGCACTTAATAGCTAGTAAAGCAGCACAAAGACTTTGAAAATAACAGCATTAGACAAAAAGAAAATAATAATTAAAAAAAAAAAGACAGAAAAAATAAAGGATGCCTTACTTTCACATCTCCATACAGAAGGGAAGGATGAGATATTACTTCACAGATGCCACCTGTCTTGGGCAACCCCTTTACCTCCACCTCTCCCTGCAGGCATAACCAAACATGCAGAGCCTACTATATTAAAATGGTATAGCCATACCCAATTATATCAAAATAAAATGGTCTCCCCTCAGAGGACCAGTCCTCCTAGATGAAAACACAGAGAAAAAAAAACCCCTCTGATTCTTCGACTAAAGAGATCTTGAACTAGTTACAGCAAGAAACATACCCACAAAGAGAAGGCAAAGTCACAAGTACAGAACAAAAGAAGGATAGCTGAGGCCCAGGGGCACTGGTGGCAGAGCAGCTGCCTTCTCGGAGGCAGAGCCCCCACATCCCCTGCAATGGGCCAGGTGCAGCAGCAGGCATCACTGACACCGCCCTTGCTGACAGCTAGGGTGGGTTTGGGTACCACAGAAACACTTCAGAAGTTGTGCCAGTGGAGGTGTTTAAACACCCAAAGCCTTGTAGACCAGTAGATATGGTGATGGCCCTGCTTCTAACAGGCAGCAGGTTTTGCATCATGCAGACAACCCAGGTCTCATGGCTTCTCAGGCTTTGTCTGGATTTGTCTTCACCTACCTAGAGCTTTGCTTTTGCTTGTTTGCTTATAACACAAATTATCTAATAACCCAGTGACTATTAATCTAGTTTGTTTCATTTGCTTAGCATTGCACAGTTGTGTTATAAAACTCATTACTATATGTAACTATTAGCAAGAAACAGTTATTTGTGCATAATGAAGTATCAATCACCCCAGCATAAAGACTTTTCCTGGAGGAACACAGTCACAGCATGATAGCAGAGGAGGGATTGTGGGAGAGTTACAGGCACAGGGTGATAGGAACAAGGGTACAGGATGATTCCAGGGCTATAAACCACTCTGCTACACTCAAAGAACTGTTTGAATATTATTTTAGGTGGTAAAACAGAACAAGCATTTAGTTTATATAAAACAGATATAGTGAATTTGGATACAACATGAAACTACAGATCAGTGAAGAAAAAGCAGGGTGTAGAGCATGTGACAAAAAAAAATTACCAGACATGGATACTGAAAAAAGGAGGAATCATACAGATTGGAAAAGACCTCAAGGATCATCAAATCCAACCGCTGCTGGTAGGGACTCAGACACAGACCAATATGATCATGCTGTAGCCATTTATTATGACTCAATTACACACTTTTATACAGAGCTCATGCAAATTTGGCAGTTATTAATTGGATACAATGACTTTAAAATCCTAAAGACAAAGTTACTAATGGCTAACTTTGGTCCTGGGAATGGGACCCTTAACATGACCTAATCATGCTGATTGTTTACCTTCAGTTCCTCCTTATCTCACTCACATTCTGTACAATTGCTTTCTTTCTCCTCCCTTGCAGGTGTTATTTTCTCCTGTAGTAGAAATCAACTACATGAGGACCTTCTTCTAAAAAAGGTTCTGACAAACATGAGTATTTTTCTCCTAAGAAGATTCTTACAAACATAAGTATTTTTCTTCTAAGAAGGTTCTCATAAACGTAAGTACTTTTCTTCTAAAAAGGTTTCCCACATCCAACTGTCAACCCAGCATCACCTAACTCACTAAACCATGTCCCTAAGCACCACATCTACACATTTCTTGAACACCTCCACCACTTCTCTGGGCAGCCTGTTCCAATGCCTGATCACTCTTTCAGTGAAGAAATTTTTTCTAATTTCTAGCCTAAACCTCCCCTAGTGCAATTTGAGGCTGTTTCTTCTTGTCCTATCGCTTGTTACTTTAGAGAAGAGGCCAGCATCCACAACATACATCCTCCTCCTCCTGGTAAAGGACTTGGGGTGTTGATCAGTTGCCACATCCTGTACCCTTACCATATGGAAACCTTTAACCCCAGGGACCAGAGGGGCAGGGGAAGGGTAAGCCTAGCATCAGGGAAAAGGATAGATACTACAGAGGTTCTTTGTACATTAACTGCACATAGTTGCAACCATAAGCATTAGCATCATTATAATTTGACTAATAATAAGTATTTTATTAGACTTCTAATAATTTATTTTGATTAACAATGAACTTTGCATATAAGGTGCATTTCCACTGTCCTTAACAAGATGTTGAGTGAAAAAAACATAGTGGTAATTCAAGCAGTTATTCTGTAATTTGGATGAAAACAGATAACCCATACAAGTCAAAAGAAGAAGCCTGACAATGCAGATCTGCAAACAGCTTCCTACAAGAAAAATCTGTTCACACCTTCCCTTTTCCTATTTTTTTTTAAATCATATGTTAAGGAAAAGAGGTTATTTCCTGTAAGGTATAAGCTCAACTACATTGATATAAAGAAACAAAACTGCAGAAACTGAAATGTGCTGTTGCTTGGATCATTAGCAGCTGTATTAGCTGGCCCAGCATTCTGTGATTTTAAGATGCTGAAATAATAAAGAGATTTAGAAACCATGATTGAATGTCTGACTCAGAGGAACTCTGGAGAGGATCACTAGTCTCAACTCTACTATCCTCACTGCTCTTTTCTGAGTGTGCAAAATACCAGGGATGCTCAGTGAGTGCACACATCATCAGATAGGAGAGAAGGCTGTGCTCTGCAGGAGAAGAAAGTGCAACTTCAACAAATCTTGTATTCCTATACATGGGGAGTATTTCAAGAAGGGTGTGTAGGAAACTACAGAAAAAAAAGTAGTAGCATGGGAGGAAGACTCTAGTTATTACAGCTTTCCAGAAAGAGTAAATGCCTAGCTCTTGGGTCTGGAACCTGGAGTGCAAACTTGCCCCAGTCAACCCAAAGTATTTTGTCCTGATCACTGTGTTAGTTTTTTTCCACTCTGGAAAGTTAAATGGGCAGAACTATAACAGTTCAGCAGCAGAGCTCCTCAGCTACAGCAAAACACCTTAGCAACAAAGGAAGCAAGTGAGTATCTTAAAAGCAAATGGGTTTTTCTTCCTTGTTTATTATGGAAGAGACAGAAGCAGAAGAAACAGTCTTGACACTTTTACTTATGTTTAATGGATTTTAAAGTGGCTCTTGGCAATGCAATATATCCCTTTTGAAAGACCAGTGAGATAGAAGGCAGATAAAACCTTGCACTTGCCTGCAAACCAAGTATAACTTGAGAATATACAACACTTTGGAACCCGGATGACTTTCTTTTTTCTCTACCCAAAGTTAGAGAAAACTTTCCTTTAATTTCCTCCTAAGCTCCTAGCAGTTCTTTAGGTGATTTGTTTTGGTTTGTTTTTTTTTTTAAAGAACTGGCCAGGATGATTTATACCTATTTGGCATCCTTCTTGGAAGAGCACCCAAGGCACACTTTTAGTCTGCCCTCACTATTCTACTTCTATACTCATATTAGCAATTATTCTCAATTTTGTTTATTTGCCTGTCACTGTTGTCCTGCCTTTGATGACAATGCACTGATGTGCACAAGTGTTATGCAAGTCCATGTAGGTATTGATCTCTCCAGGCAAACAGAAAGAATTATTGAGTCACACTAAATGGAAACCATCACACCCCATTGCAGAGTATGTGGTGTTCTGAAAATTCTGGCTTAATTAAGGTTATAAATGGATTAAGATTGATTTCTCAAAGGATTGCGAAATAAACAATGGACAGATGCTTTTATTCCTTCCTTGATTTTTGAAAGGAGTGTGATCATTACAGAAGGTTTAAAACAACCAGTGAAACAACCTTAAAAAATACTTAAACTTCATGATTAATTTCACTATTTAATTAAAAGATTAGATTTTTTTTCCATAGGTGATTAGTTGCTGCAGTATTACCTACATTAGATTTTATTGTGGTTGCAGTCTGCTTACTAACAAAAATAACGTTTGAGAAGGAATTAAATGCCCAGTTATCTTGCTATATCTTTTTTATGGCCCTAAACCTCCTCAACACAAAAAAGTTTGCAAACAGTTCAGGAAGAAAATAATCCACCTTCTGCCAGCAAAAATATAACTCCTTAATTAACAAGCTGGTGGAAAAACTCTTCTTTCACAATTTTGTATAATGAAACTCAAGTATCTACAAGATGACATAAAATTTAGACACACTTGAGCCTTTGCAGTATCCAGAAAAAAGCCTTTTAATATCATGTAGAGACTGCAAATATCTTCCAAAGGCTAAGTAAAAGAGTTCAAAATATTTACACAGCAGAAACAACAGACAAGAAGTAGATGGAACAAGTTACAGACTCTCTACAATGTTTTTTCATTGTTGAGATTAAAAAAAAAAAAATCAGGATTACAAACCTGTTGCTAGAAAGTTAAAATAACATACTGAATAAAGATGGTGCTTTATCAAATAGCAATTTTTATGAAGATGGTAGAAGTCTAGTCAATAAAAACCAAACCATTTATTTTCATAAATGGACAACCCAGTCTACATCTGTAGGTACTGAACTAAAACCAGCTGGATGTATGGAGGGCACTGAGGACATGTAAAGGAGCAGAAAAGACTTTGATCATTTCTTTCTGTCACCTTTGCTAAAAGTAAATTAATGGATAAATGCAATGTACCATATCTCATTATTTTCTCCACTGTGTGGGACATTTTAAGGCATCTGCTTCAAGATTTCTCGGAGACAAGGGTATATGCTGATTTGTTGCTACTGTGCTCCTAATTCCTTCGTTTCTCTTACATACCATCATCTAACAGCTGTGTGCATTTTCTGAACATGACTGGGCCAGATTCTGCCCTTATTTTTGTATCTCTGCTGAAGACAAAGCCTCATTAAAACCACGTTCAGAACAATATTGGACCCATTATGTCACTGTTTCCATTCATTTAATTTCCAAGAAGTACTCTAGCTAGACACTTGCAGTTTTGATATTAGAAAGCCAGGGCAGGAAATTGCTACTGAAGTTTATTTGTTTTAGAGTTGCTGCTGCTTGTCAGAGATGCTGATGAGTGTAACACTCCTACAGTAGGGAAAAAAAAAAAAGAGCAACTACCATGCTTTTGGTCAAGGGGCCATTTCCTTTATCAGAATTGTGCAAAGTACACTGGCATTTGGCTGCACTTACCTGCTTCCTTATCTTCTCTTAATGTTGGTAAGTGTTTCCACATGACAATCAAATGCATAGAATTTGGATTTCAAATAGTAGGTAATTTTCAGTTCTTATCTGGGTAAAACTCCCAAGCCACTTAGTTTTTGCTTGTACTACTACGGGTCTGGAACAAGCCCCCCCCCTGAACAAGTGCAATTCCTCTGTCATTCAGGCAGAAGTGAGTTCACAAATTCCTGAAGTTCAGTTGACTTAAAGTTCATGACACCTCTCCTACATCAGGATATATATATTTTTTTTAATCCAAGATTAGTTGTAGCAATGAAGTATACTGGCAAAAGAGGAATCAAGGTATTAAAAAGGGGTACTGCTTCCATTGTAAGTTGCAGCAATGGGAAACTTCAGGATCTTTGAAAGACAGCTTGAATATTTTGTGTAGAAGGCACACATGCATGTAAGACAGGCATTACTGAATTACTTTTGAGAGGCTATTTTGCTGAGATTTTGAAGCAAGTTAATTGTGCGATGTTCTTTAATTTCTTCACAAGGCAGAACTATTTGGAGTCTAGTTGGAGGCCTGTATCTGGTGGAGTCCCCCAGGGTTCGGTATTGGGACCTGTGCTATTCAATATATTCATCAACGACTTGGATGAGGGAGTAGAGTGCACCCTCAGCAAGTTTGCTGATGATACGAAACTGGGAGGAGTCGCTGATACACCAAAAGGCTGTGCTTCCATCCAGCGAGACCTAGACAGGCTGGAGATTTGGGCGG
>VZTO01006400.1:32550-61957 GCA_013400615.1 Syrrhaptes paradoxus
TTTTCTTACTTTGATGTTTTTATTTTTTTTTTTTATTTCTTGGTGTTTTGTCTTTTTTTTTTTTTTTTTTTTAAATCAAGAAAGGAACTTGCACTTCAGTCTTGCCTATCCATTGGACTACACCTTCCACTGAACTGTCCCTTGAGGTCTATTCCTTCCCCCTCCACCCACTCTTCTCTGTCACTAGCTGTTCATTTTTACCAGCTGAAAGTGGATGATTAATGATTCTTGTAACCAGTATGAAGGCTAGATGTCCATTCAATAAAGAGTCAAAAAATCAAGTTTTAGTAAGAAAATACAGTGGGGTAACAATAGATTAGGCCATTTACATTATGCAGAATCGGTTTATCAATCCCTTTCAACTCTAGTTGAACTCTAGTTCTTCAGAATAATAAAAGTCAATCCAGGGTCTTTAAAGCACTTAAAGCTTATTCACATAGTTAATTTGCAGTTGCAGTGGAAAATAATTTAGTCCACTATGTTGATCTGTATTACAGTAAAGACAGTTTAATATTTCAGTGAAAGTGCCTGTTGTACCTTTGCAGAGGGCAGTCTCAGAGATATAGTTGTCACCATACTGTTCCAAGTGTGTCTTCACACTGGCATTTTGTTAGGGTTTTACAGTACTAAATTTAGGAGAGTAACTTCATATTTTCACAAACATGCAAGCAAGAGCAAAAACCTGTTACTGACCACACCATTTAAAATCTGCAAGGTGCTTTCATCAGCATTATTGTTCTGCCTTCTGAGTTTTAATAACAATTTTTGCTACCATTACCCATCACTAGGTGTACTCTTGCTAAATTACAGCTCCAGCTCAGCCTAACATCTACTTTTCCTTCTCCAGCTTCATCAAACTTCCATAATCAGGCTAGTATTATCCATTTTCTGCATGTTTTTGTCTTCCCATGTCTTTAGTTCTTCCTAGTTTAGGCAGACCAAATTCTCCCTCTAAGGGAATGGAATTCTATACCTGTGCTTCCAGCTGTTCCACCTTCACTCCCTCCAGCTGTCTGATTCAATGCCTCAAGAAATCCCTTACTTCCTCAGTCTCATAATTTTCCTTCAATGAAGTGTCGAAGGAGTGTGTTATTTCACTATTCCCATTTTTCTTCTCTCATTATATATTTTTATTCATCTCTATTTTAAGGTCATCCATTATTATAAAGGACAGAAGCTTCGGAAATAAATGAAAACTGTAATCTTCATGTAAATCACAAGACTCTTGGATGGGACTTTGAAAATACAGTTTAACCAATGTTAAATATTGGAAACAGTAACATTAGGAAGACAAAGTATGCTTCAGAGTCCTGCAATACATTGGATTACATTTAGGAAGTCATTAGAGGCATCCTGGAGACTATACTATTGGAAGATTCACATTTGTCAGTATATTTTGGGAGATAATGACACATTGGTCTCCTTATAAATCATTTTGGTAGTCTTAAAGAAAAAGTTTATTGAATCTAGCCCAGTATTTTGCATAAAATACTGTGCCTGATGCCCACAACTTTATAAAAAGGAGGTGGCAGGTCTGCAAAGAGATGGATAAAGTTGAAAGTATTTGAGAAGTTGGGAGAGACATCTGCAGTAAAGCAAAAACATTTTGACTGATGGCTTGTGAGGGAACTATACTTCATGAATTAAGAATTCCATGCATTATGAACATGCTCCATTGTACACTGGTTGTGAGAGACCCCCTAGACAAGAGCTAGCTCACCATAGTACTAACTCAATTTTCAGGATGCACATTATTCAGTGAAAAAACACAAGTACATGGATGTCAAATGTGTTAGAATGTTATGTGCTAATTGGTCTATAAATTTCATGGTCTTAGAATACATCTTGCATTTTGTTTTTCTTTACCCACTTGTTGAGAACCACAAAATCCTGCAGATGGGAAGGGATGTCTGGAGACCACCTAATCCAACCTGCTGCTCAAATTTGCAGCAGGTGCATCAGGGCCTTGTTCAGTCAAGTTTTAAATATCTCCAAGGATGGAGAGTCCATAACCTCTCCAGGTCCCTGTTGCAGTGCCTAACCACCCCTATGTTTGAAAGTTTTTTCTTATGTCAAATTGAACTTCCCACGTTCTCAGATTTTGGGCCCACTATCTCTCACCCTTCCACCGCACACCTCTGAAAAGAGCCTGGCTCTCTCTTCTCTAGTATCCCATTAGGTGGCTGTAGGCACTGATAAAATCTCCCTTTAGCTTACTGTTCCTGTGGCTGAAAAAAATCTCTCTCAGCTGCTTGTCTTACATTATGTGCCTCCAGACCCCAGCCCATCCTGGTGGCTGTTCTCTGGACTCACTCTAGTACGTCACTGTCTTGTACTGGGGAGCCCCAAACTGAACATAAGACATATCACAGTCCCAGATAAAGGGAAGGAAACGTTTCCTTTTGTCTACACTCTAATACAGCCCACTATGCTTTTGGCTGCCTTTGCTGCAAAGGCACACTGCTAATTCATGTTCAACTTGGCCATTATGACTCCTAGGCTCTTTTCTGAAAAGTTGCTTTCTAACCAGTCAAGCCCCCAGCCTGTTGTTCCACCCCAGGTGCAGTACTCTACACTTGCCTTTGCTGGACTTCTCATTCCTCCAGCCTAGGTCTCTGTAGATAGCAGCCCCATCCTCCAGCATACTAGTTACTCCCTCAATAACCCAGTATCATTTTGCAAACTCGCCAGGGGTGCACTCTGTCCTGTCATCCAAGTCATACATAAAGATGTTATAAAATTTTGACACTCATATCAATCCTGAGTGATGTCACTGCTGGATGGCTGTCCACTGACCTTCATAACATTGCCAGTCACAACCCTTTGAGCTAATAATTCGCTTACTCAGGCCATATATCACCACTTTCGCTATAAGGATACTACTATAGCAGACCATGCTAGATAAACCCATTTGCTGTACTTGGTTTCCTAAACTTGCTGCTCCAGGCAAACCTTTGGGATATCAACCATGGCAGAGCTCTGATCTTGGGAAAAGCTTCTGTTACCTCTTAAGAAAATTACAGTAAAAAAGTCATGAGACAAATCTTATGACAAGCATTTCAGTTATCCTGCAGTGATCCAGCTCCAAAGAGCCTTAGAGAGAAATCCTTCTGAGCTTTTGTAGCTGCAAAAATGACATGTTGAAGTACCAGTGGCCAAAGATGAACAGTATAACAATACTGTCTTAAAATTCAGCAGTGTTGTAACTACTCTCTCTAGTTCTATCAAAAAAATCCTCTAACAAATGGTGAAAGAAAGCTTATTTTCATTAGCTTCTCAGCTCAAGTAACTTGTATATAGCCACAGGTTTATTTTTGTAGAAGAGTAGGGCTTTGTTATTGATTTCAACAGACCATTATTTTGACCTCTCTCCAAATCCACATACAAATTTTCAAAAGATTAAGTATTTGGGCTCCTTGAATAATGTAAATTTCATAAACTTTGTTTTTAATGCACACTACTCAGATTAACATTGTGCCAAAATATTGTATAAACTGTGTGTTCCTATCTTTGAAATTTATAATTAAATCCAAATGTCAATACGATTTATTTTTAAAACATCTCTCAAACACCATATTAGGAAAGAACACAATTCTACAATAGACAGTGGAGAAAAAAAAAAGTAGATTCTTAAAAGCTGTAGACTACAGGCATACTATTTTACATAAAAGATAGCACTACATTGAATAAACTTCAGTCAAGACTGTCAAAGTGATTTATAAATGAGAAAATTGCATCATCTGCATCTATTCTTTGTACATGCCCTCCAAAAACTACCCAGAACTTCATCTCTGACTCTCCAACAAGTTCACAGGCATTCAGAAGAGCACAGCAATGAAAAAAGAGATTTTCATTTTGCGTCAGTAGCATTCACAATGCTTGAGAAAATTGGCTCTGACAGCATTCCCAGTTTATGTATACACTCCATTAATTTCCACACTGTCTTTGCTCTACCAACTAACCTTAACATTTAAGGGTAGAATAAAGTAAACCACCCTTGTACCCCTTTAAATATCTAGCTAACCTTTAGCTTTTATTAAAATAAAATTTTCAAAAGTCTCATCTCAAGTTTGTATAAAGTAAACATACTCTTTACAAAGAAGCATTTAGGCCTTGGCCACTCAGAGGCTTGCAGGCAGACCGTTACTTCTGCCCTGAGCCAAGCACGAGCAGCTTGCCCTGCAGAACCCAGTCCCTGGCAGGCAGACCCTTCCACAAGAGATATTTTTCCTAAGAAAATGCAAAGTTGGTCCCTGGTCCTTTCTCAAATCCCATACACCACTTAGTGCCTTTGCACTCACATTGGGGGTTGTATGGAGGCTGTCCAGAGCTAAAAAGCAGGAAGACCATAGGCAAGGAGGCCATTTATGACACTGGAGAAGGTGGAACATGGTATCAATATGGGGAAGCCTAGGGAAGGTGACTGATGGAAGTCTAAAAGGGGGTGGGATAAGGGAGGCCAGGATGCCAGGAGTGTGTGAAGCAGTCAACTTCTTCAGAGAATGAGGAAGAGGACTTGGAAGAGTTGGGATATACAGTGCTGAGTGCAGAGGCACAGGTATTATGTCAGACAGCCCAGCATTTGCCTCTTCTCACAGATGCTTTGGGTACGGTGCTGGACCTTGCTATCTTAGTATTAAGTTGGTGGAAGAGATACAGAGCCCACTCTTTCAAAACCAAGTCCTTGCCCACACCCTTTCCCCATTTCTACCTACTGTGCAAGAACAGCACCTTTACGGGCAATGTCTCATGGAGCACCTTGGAACCTCCATGTCTGATGGAGTGGCTTCATACACACACCTTTTACATCTGCTTTAAAATCCCAAATCATGCAGTCCTGATGAAGATGGGCCAGGTGCATCTGCCTGTCTCCCTGTCCCCCAAATCTGCTGCCACTTTCCCCCATGAGTGATGATCCTACCTTCACCCCACTTGACATCTACTTGTTCCTAAAAGCAGGTGAAAGTGCTGAATGAAGATTTGTCAATGTCCATTGCCATAATTAAGAGTAAAGGCACTAGACAGAAGGTCTGTGGTGTCTCGGATTGGGAGCAGCCATTGGCAACATAGTATAGGAAGGTGAAACTCCTGGTTATGGCTCTGCCCTACTGGCTCACACAAAGTGCAAAGTTTTTTTTAGGAAATGAGAGATGGGCTCAAAACACAAAATGCAGATAAAGTATTTTAAAACCCATAAAAGGGATCACACTTGAAACTACCCATTTATGAAGCAGAAATAATTGTGGCTTTCTGAATCCCACATCTGTCTGTAAGCCTATCTTTAAACAACAGAGAAAATTAAAGCTGAGAGACCAAACAGTGGAAATCAATAACTCACAGTTAGTTTGGGCATATTACACAAATTCTAGGTGTTCCTATTTTATTTGTCACATGCTCGTATTTAGGGAAATCATATTATATCCTTCAGATAAGCATGTGAACAGCAATTATTTTAATAAACCACTTATTCGGCATGCTTAAAAGTCTTTGCCCTCACTATAAACATTTTTAAAGCAATTAACAGTACTATTGGCAGAATTTTCTGTTGAGAAGGCTCTGATAATCTGGACAACAGTTTACTAGTTGTGTTTGTTTTTCACTGGCTTTTGTGGCAATTAAAGTATATGACTGCAGAGCAAGCCTGTACTTAATTAACAAAAGGTAATTTAGTTAATCCAGTGTCTTTTACTGGACAAACAATTTAGAAGAGAGCTACACAAGCATAAAGCTTGAAGCATAGGCTGTTTGTCCAAAGGCATCTTCTATTGTAAACTATGTGTAAGGTTATATGAAGTTTACCATGTTGTCACTGTTGGACGTCAAGAGACTTTCTCAAGATTTATACCAGCATATTGTATTAAAGAACCTGGTCTTGTAGTTACATGCATGGGAATTACTTTTTTTTTTTTTACAGCCAAGCCTAGCAATCTGTCACCTAACAAAGGATGTTTTAGAAAAATGGACACAAAGGTTCATCAATTGTCCGCTTTACTGACTCTCAGCATAAGTAACTTCTGATAATGAGTCACACAGAAGCTGGTCATAAATTTTCTTATCATGACTAAGAAGCCTTTTTATAAATGGATTAGCGGCATATTTTTTATTCTAGAGCCCACCCCTAAGCTCAAGAAGAGACCTGAAACAGAATAGAAAGTTCCTTAACTGGGGTGGGGTAGCAGGAGGAAGGGCTGGTACAAGGATACACCCAAGTACAGTTCTTCATCTGCTGGCTTGCTTGTATTTCCATTCCTCTAGACAAAAAAAAAAAAAAAAAAAAAAANAAAAAAGCACCCCCTAGAGCCCCCCAACCCTCCCCCAATCACAAGAAAACAAAAACTACCTTCTTAAACAAAATCTCCTGGCAGCTTAGAAGCACACCACAATAAATTTTAATTTTCCAGGAATTGCCTAAATTTCTATTATTAAAGTTTCATTCAAAGACCTTTATCAATATAATCTTTTACTTTGAAGCTGTTAAAACACACTGAAGAATGTTAAACACAGAGGAGTCACCAGTGTCCTGCTCCTCCTGGACAGGGGCATAAGCAGCTATTCTAAAAAACATCAAAGGTGCAGAGGAATTTACCTAAAAAATTGGGAAGATCTAGATCTAGACTGGGAAGTTCTAGTTTCTAACCAATAAAAGACAACACTCAGTACTGTACTAACACTCCAGTACTGTAAGAAAAACTAAGGTACTAAGAACAGTCTAATCCACTGTAGTTAACTGTATGTCCCTTGAGGTATGAATTAGTTGCTTTTCCTGGAGACTACAGGAACATGCTGTACCCAGAGTTCACATACTGGTGGATGAATAACACACTTTATTATCACCTCCTGTCTTTCATTCAAAGACTATGATTATAGGTGCAACTTCATTACACCGACAGTAGATACTCCCAACCCTGTAACAGATACAACTTTCTAACCCACAGGAAATAGAAGACTGCTTTACTGCATGGAGGGAAACTAAAACAGTCATGCTCCTTCTTCCCTTCTAAAAAACCCAACAAAAGGTTTTACCCTAAAATGGCAACAACTCAAATTGGTATTAGCCATGCCAGGAGGCAAAAGCCAGAAAGATTTCACAAAGTCAAAAAGGTTTGGAAGCTACTTCAGAAGCAAAAAAGATTGCAGCTTGGTGGATTATGATATAAAATCAGTACCTAGGGAAGCAGGAAAGGTTGTCTCAAAGACCTAAAGAGCTGCCCTCAAAGAATTCAGATTAGTTGTTGATATATGATAAAAGCTTAGTGAAAACATAATTGTCCACATCTCCCTTGCTTTACCCTCCACCCCTGAAGACAAAATAGCACATTCACAATTGCAACTCTGCTACTTCCAGGGCATGCAGGCTTCTTGAGGTGTTAACAAGCCTCTACTAATAGTACTTACATCTAAGGCAGAAGCTAACCTTGCTTTATACAAGACAACATCAGGTTGTTTAGCACATCTGTCATGTGCACTCTGAATCATCCATGGATGGTTTTGAATATATTATGTTTACTTTTGGTAGACTTACAAAGTCAAACCTTAGTGAAAGCAAGCTAAGCTTTGCTTCTTTTTGTTGGTTGATGTTTTGGGGTTTGTTTAGTTGGTTTGTTTTGCAGTTTGTTTGGTTTTTTTGGTTTTTTTGTCTGTGAGTTTTTTTAGGGGTTTTTTTGTTTGCTTTTTTTTTTTTTTAAAGCTAAGTGCAGTCACTTGATGTCTATTTAAAAGCTGTGAAGTAGCACAGGTGTAACCAAGAGCAAATCTGGTAGCAAGGGCAAGACATCATAAATACCTGAAAGAGCACTACTCAAGACTACTGTCTGAATATGCAGGCCTGGGAAGAAGACGGTTGTCTTGTTTTTAAGCTTGTATATAGAATCATTTAAATGCTTTAAAGGCTGTTTAAAAACAGCTAACAGATCTCTAGACTGCATTCTTGTTTTCTCCTCTCAAGGTACTGTTGCAACAGAAGTTTGCTAACAGATGTTTGCTGTTGTGGAATTGTTGTTTATTGTATCTTTTGCTCTGCTCTTACTTTGATCTTCCCTTGTGTTTGCCATATTTCCCGTTGTTCCTTCTCTCTCCTTTGGACTGTAAACTTGCAAGATTAAGGACCATCCTCTCACATGCAAACACTCCCAGTAGACACTGAAAGTCGGTCTCTATGCAGACCTTCCCAAAAAAAAAAAATTTCTTTTTCATCGCACAAAGCTAGAAGTCTTCTGATTTGATACAATTAATCGCAATAACAAAACACCCCCACCCTCCACACTAATAAACTATTGATTCACAAAGTTTTAGAAAATACAGATGTGCTTGGAAAATCAGCAGTCTATGTCCAGTGGTGTGGATTCTTTGCTGAGTGTTATTTGCTAATGTTTGCTTCTCTCTTGGAGAACAAGAGTGCCAAAATGCTCATTACAAAGCAAAGTGGTAAAAGGGAGAACATTGAATATGGTTTTTTTTTTTTTTTATTATTGTATTAAAACCAGCTCCCCAGACCTTACTGAGACAAATATGAGATTCTTTGAGGTCTTTGGCCAAGTGAAAAAACCATTACTTTCCTCTGTCTAGGTCTGAATAAACTAAAGCCAAAACATAAAGGCTTTGTAATATACTCATTGATGCCAGTTCATTTATCAGGGAAGATAGGAAGAGGCCTGACCCAGGAGTAAAATTTACTTCAGCCAACAATACTCTGCTTATAATGAATTCATCATCTAATTTTCTACATCCCCTGTGCTGAGATCTGAAGAAGCTCGCTTGCTTTTTTCGCCTACTGTTTGGCACAGAATCTTTTTGAACTGAACAGGACTGTAAATGCTGTAATCACAAATCTAGCATCTAGCTGGCACTAGGGAGAGAAGAGGTTCTATTTATAGCTGCTCTGGGCAGTGTTAGCCACTGGCCATGCTGCTGCTCTAAACATCCTTGGGATGACCTTCACAAGAATATAACTTTTACTTTCTGATAAGCTATGGCAAAGCCTTAAGGTTTGTCAGGATGTTCCCTTCCTCCCCTCTCTTATTCTCCTCTATAATACATTGGAATTGCTTGCACATATAAATTATCAAAAGGCATTAGAAGCAGCTACAGCATCTGAATAGAACTCAGACAGGTTTCAAGCAAAGATGAAGGCTGAAGTTGATAAGCAATATGAAATATTGAAACCTAGCAAATTCTCTTGCACACTATAACCCTTTAAAATACTCTTTTTGTTTTTACAGTTATTTGTTCTCTCTATCTTCTGTCCAACTGTATTAAAAGAACTTTTTCTTCTTCTCCTCAAACAATGAGGTAAAAAAAGTGGTTTAAGTAGATTACAAAGAAGCTCTAGAGAACTAGTGGGCATTTAAGCAGAAATTTCTAGGTGTCAGTTCTGACAGGGAGCCTAAAGGGATGTTGAGTTCTTATTTGCATCAAAACTATTGCATAGATCTTAAATAAATACAGTGAGCAACAACTCACAGTATGAGACGAAACAGAAAGATACATGTGCACATGTGATCATGGTATTCATGTAATTGAAAGCATACCTCTGTTACCTCCTGAATTTTATTACCTTAAATATCTCATTTAAAATATGAAGTGCATGAATTACATCCACAAAGATGCTTGGAACACTGAGAATAGCAAGAAAGATTGGTATGGTTCTTCGGGTAAGAATTCCTCAAACCAAAGTATTTCTAACTTGACCACTGTCAGGTGATATATGCCATATCGCCTGTTCCTGGGGTGGTCAAATATCAACAGTAATTAGGAAGTAGATGTGCAGTTACTGCAAAACAGCAAAATTCCTCAGAAACCCAAGAACTATTAATTTAAGCCAGAAAGAGATTCATCCAGTGTGTACTACAGTATATATGAATATGTCAGTCTTGCAGAGATTTGCTCTTAAACATGCATATTCTTTGGAGAACCTAAAGAAACTTTTGATTTTTACCCTAACATGTTAATTCTGTGTTGATGGTTGAATAAATGATGACTACTTGCCAAAAAACCCTTGTAAAAGCAGCTGTTGAAATCAAGTTGTTCTTTCCTGCCTATTTTTAAGATTTAAGTAAACAATGTTTTATCAACAAAATAGCCTCATTTGAGAGTTTTAGACTGAGCTGCAACAAACTGAAGACAAATGTTTTAAGATGAATGTCACTGCAAGTAAAAAAGTAGCATGGAGTGAAGTGGGGTGCCCGGCTCTCACTGTGTGTTAACTCTGAGTTAAATACTCTTTACACGGGCAGGATGCTAGCCATAAATTCCTGTTAAGCATTGGCTAATAATTATACTTTGTACTTATTCTGAGCCTTTCATCTGATCATCTCAGAGCCCTCTGCAAACACAAATTCATTTTCACAACATCATAGGAGCAGCTAAACCATTACAAAAGATACCAGATCTCTGCGACCCTCTGTTCTATACAGCAGGCCAACACTTAACATCCTTCTAAAGGTCAGAGAGGATTCAATAACACTGCTGTAGACTCTAGGAATCTGGTAGTTTCAGCTGTATTCGAGTTTTTATGTTAAAGGTAGCATAGTGAAAATAAAGCTACACTTTCCTTGTGTTCTATTCATAACAAAAAATATATATTTTTTTCTCATAACTAAAGGTCAGACTCAAACCAGTGACAGAACAGCATCCCACACAGCAAACCACAGACCAGAAAAAGTTTGAAGCACAAACATTAAGGAAGGCCAGTCAGCTATCTTAATCTGATAAACTGCTTTTGGCAACAAATTAAAACAGTTGTTTCATGTTTGTGGGCAGTTTTAATGGTTTGTTCTTGCATTTTAAGGTACTGGCTCAACATTTCAGGTTTATGACAGGAAATGTATTTAACTGTTTTTTCCTTTAAGTTTTTGCTTAAAAAAATAACCATTATGCAGTTACTACAGCAAAAGATAACTTATGTCTTTATTGGAATCAGTGAAGAAATGCCTCAAGGTGATTATCTAGCATAAAACATAAATTATGTATCAACTATTACAGGAATAGCAATGTGGAAATTCTCCAAGTAATCAGTATGGCTAGTAGATGGCACAGGCTCAACTACATTAAAAAGCAGCAATGTGAGAGACCCGAATCCAGATTAAGATTTCTCTCTAAAAACTGTATATGAAAGCAGCTAAAGTCTCAAAATATTCATTTGCATTTTAATATAGGCACCAACGACATACTAATCAAACCATTTTCAATGCCAAAAGGACACCTCTCATTTTCATGTTATCATGGCCAGAGTTTTAATAAAAGCATGAAATACACCACTGAAATACAAAACACTATGGAAAATAAATCCATTCTCTAACAGGCAGATGAACACTTTTCCTTTACCAGAGCAAACTGCAGATACCAAGATCCTCAGCCTCTATGAGGATTACAAAAGTGAATTTAAGCTCCTTTTGTGTTCCTGATGTTAAGATCAGTTTATGCTGGTCTGATCCCTCATATTTAATAGAAAAACCCACAGTCATCTTGAAACTTGTGCAGACCGCCAAGATCTTAGAAGCACCGGTCCAGCAGAGGAGGACTACTCGAGCAGTAAAAGAATGGTCCCAGCCCTCTACCAGCAGTCACATAGGCACCATGAAGCAAATTGGTGTTAGAAACATCAACAGGCCTTTCTGAACAAAATGCACATCTAAACTGGAGACTGAGCAGTCCAATACCAACTGATAATACCATATATTCATAATACCTTCAAGAATTTTACTATAGTTTTCAATCCATATTTTTTTCCAACTTTCTCTTTGATGCTTCACTTTAACCTTTAGTATGTCTACTTGCCTTATTTCTCTTATTCCCTGCTGGGTTCACTTCAGTGCTTCCCTTCCCACATCTTTTCTAGGGTTTATATTACTAATCAAATAATCTTTTTCCATTTCTACTGAGCACCACCTACTTAAAATTTAAACAAGTGAAATAAACCAAATCAAATTAAATAAACCAAATCAAAAGACCTGCTGTCCCTATGTAATGTTTATTCTGCTTGTTTATTATAATCTATTACTCTGCTCTGCTCTCTGGCATACTGAAATTGTGAAGTCTTCAGCCATTGACTGTCTTACTCTGTTTATACAGCATTTAGTAAGATAAAATCATATTCCTAAATGGCATCAAGGTCTTACCGTAATAAAGATAACAACCAGCAATAAGACTCATTAATATCACCAACAGTTGAAATGTGAGCAAGAGGTCTAGGCAGATAGGTGGAAACATAACCAAAGAAAAGTAACACAATCACTAACAGCAATTAATGCATATAATGCATAATACCAATGAACTCCCAAAAAAAAAAAGAAAATCAACAGCCCCCTCTATTATGAAAGAAAGTTCATTTCTCAGAAACTTCTCATCCAGAGTGTTATAAATTATGCCTGCTTTGAGCTGAAGTTCCAAGAAGTTTGAATCAGTTTTACATCTTCCGGCAGCTAATGAAGACTGGATATGCGTAGACAAAACATTCTGCTGTTATCTCAGTAGACAGAAAAAACAAACAGAATATTTTATAGCTTAAAATGATTCCCTCACAAAACATTTTTATACCATGTGACCACACTAGGAAAAAATGCCAAGTTATTTTGTCATTTTAGTTTGAAATATATACATGGTTCTTCTGCCATTTATCAAAATACTGAACTCATTTTTCATTGGACATACAAGCAACTGGGTATATACATGGTTAAACACTGCTGAGTATGCAGTGTTTTTAGAAAAGACACCTTAATGGATAATAATCCATTTGTGTGTCAGCCTTTTAACCAAATGTGAGCACTGTTCAAAGAACAGGTCTGACCATAAAGGTGGAGACGAGGGCTTTATGCTTAAGCTGTGGATTCTGGCCAGGTAAAATAATAGTTCTGCATTCTGGGAGAAATGCCTGTTACAGCTCTGCAGGCAAGGTGGGGCTCATGAACATCACAGTACAGATGACAACACACAGTCTCTCCCATGAGTCATCCTGCCCTACAGTGCACACCGCATCTGGGATGCGGTGCCTCTGCATCTTCTACGTAGGATCTGTGCTATGGGTCTGTAGCACATCAGTTCCCAGGTTTAGTTCCCCTTTACAACGTTACTTCTTTGTGTGCATACATTTATTCCTACAGAAAGTCGCCAGTGTTACCCAAAACACACCAAACACATAGGCATAACAGTAACCTCAAGGCAGAATCTACTAGTACAGACGTCTACTGCACTACTGTGGCCATCACATTTGTAGGAGTCCCCCCAAACTTCCTGCACAGTACAGCACAACATAGACAGCACTATTTTGGAATCTCCTCACTGAACTTTGTTGCATAGTATATGCTGAGCCCAGAATTAAGGTGCTAAACATTCCGATTACCCAGTGAGGATGTGGGTTATTTATTTCATTCTGCAAATTACAGAATGGAACCATCCAATACTTTTATTTCCAAGTCAAATTAACACAGGATGTTGTGTTTTCACTTAGAGTCATATCAAAGCAAATAAGTGAGGCCTAGTAAGTCTATAATAAGACATTAATACCAAACCAGTAAACAGCTGAATCAAAGAAACAATGTCCAGAGAATTAAGATGTATCAAAGGAGAGGGGTTAGGGGAATCTGTTTTGCCTTTAAACATTAGATAGTTTCCTTTGCAGACTTTTCTAATTGTGTTTACTTTTTCAAGGAAAGTCTTTTTCTCACTCTCCAGGAGTATCCATTCTCCATTATGTCCACTGCATTTTCTTCTGTCCCCTACTACTGCTGCAACAGATCCTCAGACTCTTTAATCTATTTAAGTCCATGCTCTCATAATGCAGAGGCTTTTATCTGTGTCCTATAGATAGGGAAGTGAGAAGCAGGGAGGTTAGATAGTTTGTTTGTTGTCACAGAAAGATTTAGTATGAAACAGGGAACTGAACACAGTTTTACAAGTCCTAACCCAAATCAACATGATAGCCTTTGTTGTGACCCCAGGACACCACCCTTTACTTTTCCCATCCAAGTAAAGACCAGGCATGTAAGCCCTGCTGAAAGATCTCCGATTGGGTTGATCTTTCACAAACAAGTGCCTGCACTATCTGCAGTGGCTACCTCATGCTACCTTCTCCATTGTCTTATTGGGGTCCTCCATGGCAGCACCTTAGTTTCTGAAGCCACAGACCTCACTGGATTCATGCTCACTGCTTTTCCCATGAGTCTCATAGTATGTGTTGCTCAACTTTGTTTCACATGGACTCTGATCTTTTCTCTGTAGCTCCAATTCTGCTGTACGTTGGATTGGGTTTTTCTCAGGGCATAGAATGAGACTTGTGTTGGCCTGTTTAGATATCTGGTAACCCAGTAAGTTGATTGAGCATTAGGACTAACCGCGGATGAGGTACAAACAGAATAGCAGTTCTTATCAGTATACACTGGGATATCACCTATCGCCTTTCCACCAAGTATTTTGGATCAGCCTCTACAGAACAAGGTCTGTAAACACTCCATGTCTGAATATTTATTCACACTGAAGCCTTTATACCGTTTACTTCCAGAAGAGACTTGATAGCCCTAGACAAATATTCAAGCTGACATTTTGAGCAGCAGAGGTCTCCAGTATTTTTTAGCCTCAATATTTTAAAGCACAGGACCTAAACAAGGCAGTCAAAATGGCCTGTGGATTTAATAATTTCACAATGTTATCTTCTGCTGCAAATATGATTCAATTGTCTTGGTGATTTAATCTATTCCTTGATGTCACAAGTGCTTTCAAATTTTTTTAAATCTACTTGTTCGGCTCTGCCTGCAATGTATTGTACAGCTGGCTAATAAGATAATTGTCAGTGCAAGTCAAAGGTAAAAACTTTTCTGGTAAATCTGTGCAAGGTAAAATCATGGCTTTCGGGATACAGCTGTGCTAGTCTAGTTCAATTGCTATCTCTCAGATCATAGGATACATTTTGCAAAATACCTATAGCTGGCTTTGCAGTTTTACAATAGACAAAGATCTACGACTGTATGCTAAGTCCAGTGCAGAGCACAACATTCCCCAGGGAAGGCGACATAACTGGTTGGGGAGCAGAGCTATAATTTTTCCACCTCCAGAGGTTGATGGTTGAGGAAGGTTCCTTCATGCCACTTGGCATGTATGCAGCAGATGCAATGAAGATTGCATTGGACAATGTGGCAAAGCATACCCAGTAATAACATCTACTATTGCTTTTATAAATAGGAAACTTCTGCTTTCCTCGGTACCATGTGCTGGACACCAGCAGGTGCTGGAGACCATCACAGAAAAGCTCTACTTTTCTACAAGTTTTTAAACCATTCTCTGAAATGAAAGAGCATATTTTTCCTCTAAAAAAAATCTCTTGGTTTCATGTTTGTTTGTTTTGTAGATTTTGTTTTCCTTGTTTCTTTGGGTTTTTTTTGTTTTGTTGGGGTTTTTTTTGTCTGTTTTTAAAAACAAACAAACTGTAGCACCTTAGCACTATCTAACCAACTTCCTTTACCATTCCTATAAGTTCTATAGGTCTTTTTTCCAAAAAGACTCAAGTACACTGTGAATTCAGACCTGATGTAGCTGAGCATACTCTTCTGGGATGGTGGATCGCCACTAC
Organism: Syrrhaptes paradoxus; assembly: GCA_013400615.1. Taxonomy (NCBI): domain Eukaryota; kingdom Metazoa; phylum Chordata; class Aves; order Pterocliformes; family Pteroclidae; genus Syrrhaptes; species Syrrhaptes paradoxus. The sequence goes on from VZTO01006400.1 coordinate 48,110, forward strand.
ACATGTTGCTACCCCAGAGTTTCTGGGAAGCGGTAGCTGAAAATATATATACAAAAAAAGGGTGAGGACAAAGAGATGCTCCACACAGAGGTCCTGCACAAAGTCAAGCCTCCATTTCACACTCTTCATGGAACAGTTCCAAGCGCAAAGCAAGTTGCATCAAGGAAAATGGAATTTGCACTTAAAAAAAAAAAAATTGGAGACAGGATGAGAGGCACAGAGAAGAAAAATAACAGCAGAAAACTCCAGTGCTTAAGGCACTTCTCTAACATAAGCAAGTTTCAGGTTTCCCTTTTCCTGGTCAAAAGTGAATGTATCAACAGAAGTCACTTTGATGCCAGTGTACCAGGTGGCTGAGCTTACTAATGGGCTTACTGGTGAGCTGCTCTCTGTTTCTCCTGCTGCAGATCTTTTCTGTGTCAACAGCTAACGGCCTTAATGCGAAATGCTCCCACAGTTCAGGTGCCACAGAATATTCATTTATATTAGACATTGGATACAATGAGGAACAAACCCTCTTCTCCAATCCATGTTTCTTCATATAAAATGGAACAATTTTTAAAAGATTTTTCAAAAGTATGCCAGAGAAGACAATAGTACAGCTGATGTTTGCACTTACCCTGGACAAGGCAGACTCAGGCTCAAGTCTTCATTCTTAATCTCTTCTTCTACCTCTTCCCTTCTTTCCTCCCCCTGCAGACTTTTTTTTTTTTTCAGAAAAATACCCTAACATAAAATAAATACACAAAGGTAATAGGCTTGGTTTTTCCTAGTATGGAACTAGTTTCCCACCCCGTTACCTCTTCTCACTTCAATCAAGCAGTAAATTGTTTTCTGTAGTTTTGCTTGGCTAAAGCAATACTGTACTTGCTTCACTTGCTCTGAGTTCCTAAGGAACAGTCACAGGAAAAACTTTTGACAGAAATTCTGATACAGAACTCAAAAATCTCTGACTGCAGAAAATGTTACACTTAGAATTTCATCTGCAAATTGAAAATTCAGGCTTGAATTTTGCACATCCCCTCTGAGCCCTGGTCTGTTCTCATCCAGTCCTACACCTTACTGATTTTAGACGACTGGAAAACCTTCTCTTCCAAAAATCTCTATTGGTTTGGGCAGGACAGGGAACTTTGCAAGTATGATTTTAAAAAAAAAAACAACCAAACCACAAACCAAAACCAACAAAAAACAACCAAAAAAGCCCAACAAAACCCCCCGCCCATCCTCATCTCTAATTCATGTTTTGAATAAAGCAAGTTAAATTACTTAGAGCTGGGATTTCAAGGCAACTGCCTTTGTATTGGAAATTGTGTGCATTCAAGCAAAAAGCATTTGTTTTTCCTTGGATGTTTATCTTTTTCCAAATGATGGATTTGAAAAAAGCACAGCTGCAATGGCAGCTAGGTTGGTTTTGTTCCTTTAACTGATTCCTGTCTAACTTTCACAGGTTTAATTATGATTAACTCCATGATTTATACCTCGATGTGCATGACTCTCTCCTGACAGTTTCAGCTGCAGAATCAAGGAAGAACCTCATCTGTTGGTTTATTGCAAGTAAGATAAACCCCAAATGGTCTAAAGGTCTCATTTTAAACAGGGGAGCCAACTTCTGGTAGGCAGTAATTGAAGGGGGAAGTCACATGCTTTCCTAAGGTTGTTGAATATTTCAACATAAGATTTTATGGGAAAAGGACTTTGATAAGAAAAACTATGCTACAGCAGACTTGAGCAGTTTTCTTTTATTGCCAGTACAAGAGAAGGCGATGCTTGAAATGTAATGATTTAGACAGCAACGATGAAAAATATATGTTATTGTACAGTACACTATGTTAGACAGGGAGCATGTGAACATTAACTGAATTACCTGGCTCTGAAAAGATAGTCCATAGGATCCAGAACACAATGCTGCATGAAAAAGGTGCAAAAAAGGAATGACCATCTTGTGACTAGGGTGCTATTCTGAAAAATCAAGATGTGGCCTCAGGTGCTTTTTTGGTCATGTCTCCTATGAAGCTTAAGTCAGCTGAACAAAGCATGAACATCTATGCCTGAAGTTCAAGCAATGTGCAAGGTAGCCAAGTCAGTATAGGGATGCAGCATCTGTTGTGCTTATGCCAAAATATGGGACCTCAGAAGCAGCTCAACAGAACTGGTCTGGCATACAGAAATTTGCTGGTATCCAAAAAGGTAAAGATATGTGCATATGTCCCCTTCTCTTCCTCTTTTATTGTTCTTGAGCTTACCCAGCTTCATATTAAAGACCTATCTCAGTTAGGAGCTCCAAAGACATTGACAAGCTAGAAATAAATAAACCCATAAAACCAGCATGGTTTAAGGATAAAAACAGTGGGGAAAAACAACAATCCCAGTGATGCAGGTGTGTTGGGATAGGCAGAAGAGGGTGATGCCCTGCCTAATAGTATGACAGTACATGGGAACAGCATTGGGAACACCAGTCGCACAGAGGTATGGCGAAGAAGGAAGCCTAACCCGCCGCAGAACTCTACTGAGGGAGTAAGATTAAGATTTAATTATCTGACTGAGATGAAAAATTATCAGATTTCTCCAAGACTGGTGATGCACAGCAGAATTCGATTCTGGGCTGCTGTCCTGCCTCAGCCCCAATTTTTTTCCTTATTCCTCCAATAGTGCTGGTGCACAGCAAACCAGAAAATATTGTGAAGAAAATTAATTGTTAGTGTTGTTGCTGAACTAATTTTCAGCTAGATTTGTCCAATGACCATGTTTACTGTACAGATTATATAGTCAACACAAAGGAGGATCTGTGTCTCAGAATGAGGGAAACCCATCCCTTTTATTGACAAGCCCCAGGGATGCAGGTTTAAAGTGAATGTGAAACTGCACACTCCGTGGGAAAAACAAAGGGAGCTTTTAAGAACTAGGTGGTCTGGAAAACCCTTCCTGCACAGCTGTTGTTTTCAGGGGCTAAACTATCTGCTGTGTGCAAGATTATCACAGGTTCTCAGTCACACAGGATTGCATGAAGACACCAGAGAATCATAGAATGGCCTGGGTTGAAAAGGCTCTTAAAGATCAAGCCCCCTGCTGTGGGCAGGATTGCCAACCCCTAGAGCAGCTGCCCAGGGCCCCATCCAGCCTGGTCTTGAACATCTCCAGGGATGGGGCAACCACAGCTTCTCTGGACAACCTGTTCCAGTGTCTTACCACCCTCTGAGGGAAAAATTTCCTCCTGATATCTAACCTAAATCTCCTCTCTCAGTTTAAAACCATTCCCCCTCATCCTGTCACTATCAATCCATGTGAACAGTCGCTCCCCTTCCTGTTTATAGGCTCCCTTCAAGTACTGGAAGGCTGCAATGAGGTCTCCCTGGAGCCTTCTCTTCTCCAAGATAAATAAAACGCAGTTCCATCAACCTTTCTTCATAGGAGAGGTGCTCCAGCCCTCTGATCACCTTTGTGGTCTTCCTCTGGATCCGTTCCAAGAGCTCCACACCTTTCTTGTGCTGGGGGCCCCAGGCCTGGACACAGTACTCCAGATGGGGCCTCAAAAGAGCCAAGTAGAGGGGGACAATCACCTCCCTCTCCCTGCTGGCCACCCCTTTTTTTTAATGCAGCCCAGGACATAGTTGGCTTTCCAGTCTGCAAGTGCACTCTGCTGGCTCATGTCCAGTTTCTCATCCACCAGGACCCCCAAGTCCTTCTCCACAGGGCTGCTCTCAAGGAGTTCTTCTCCCAGTCTATATAGGTACCTGCGATTGTCTTGGCCCAAGTGCAACACCTCGTGTCCAGAAGAAAGCAGCAACTACGCTGTGTGCTCATTTGTCTCATGCCAGAGAGAATCAGCCTGTCACTACCTTGAAGGAGTACAAGAAAACCCATCCAACAGGGTTTCTGGCAAGGAAATAAGACATGCTTTGAGAACAGTTATTTCATCTGCTTACTGGAGGAAAGAGTCAAGTCTGAACATGTATGACAAGCTAGGGGCCGAGCAAGCTGTATGGGTCTGCTGGGGGGTTGCTGTGTTTGAGAAAGGATTATACAGCACTGAGAAACCATCTGATTGTACTTATACAGCTTTTATAGACTTGTTCTGTTTTCTCTAGTTTATAAGGTTGTTTTGCAGCCTGGGCTATTGACGTCAGCAAGTCACATATATTCAGCCTTGAATCTTTCCTGACAATGCTTTTATGCACCTGCAAGCTAGTAGCACATACAAGCATTAGGAAACAATGATGAAAAGAGGCTCTTATTGCCACCACGAGAATAGATTAAAGCATGGCCCCCGAGGAAAAGTTGAGTGACCAAAGCACTTGAATCTGAAAGACATTTGAGGTGAACTGCACTCTCCAAATATATAAAAAGTAATAGTAAAACAAAAAGCAGTAATTTTTTTCTTTTGTAACAGGGCAAGAAGTAATGAGCTTAAATTGCTGGGAAGGGCAGTTAAGCATTAACACAAGGATAAAACTTTCTAACAGCAAGAACACTGAAGCATAGGACCAGTTTATCAAAGGAGACTGAGGACCCTTCTGTAAGAATAGGTTAGACAATTCTGTCATGGATGATTTAGACTATCTGGAAGGAAAAGCAAGGAGGAGGATTTCTAAGAATCTGAGATAGTCATCAATATACTTGAATAGGGATCTTTAAAACTGAAGCAGGGACAGCATCACACTGCAGTTGATATCCCAGTATAGAGCACAGCCAACTTCAGCCTTTGATGAGGGCTTTCCTTGTGAGTTCAGGTACTCCACAGATCTGCCTCAGTAGTTTCTGCCACAGTGAAACAGAATTCACTATCTTTTCTCAAAATGAACAAAAGAGATTGATTATCTGCAGGCAAGAGCTACAAGGTTCAATTTCACTAGACAAATTGGTAAGTAATATTCTGTGCCCAGGAAGAGAATCTATTTGACCATATTACTTGTCTCCTCTAGCTTACAAACTATGAATTGTTACTCAGAAAACATATTCCTAGACATATGAAACCAGCAAATACATGAAAGAAAAAAATTGAACTAGTCTTGAACTAACTACTCTGTATATCAAGCAGCAGTTAATACTACACACTGATAACTGTTTTGGTCTAGATGTGGTGCTTAAAAAAAATCCAAACAACTTCATTGTTACTTGTTGCTGTTGGTGTTATGTATGTTAACCATGTATTTCTTTAAAAAACAAAACAAAACCAAAAATCCAGCAACAAAAAATCCCACTCTTCAGCATCCTAAGATTTATATTGCTTTTCCCTGGGTCATACCAGATTAACCTTTAGAAGTCCAATGGGACAATGAGTAACTATCATTGTGTGGACTAAAAGTTGCCAAGCACAATTTTATTACAAAAAGCTGGTTTTGGAATATTTTATATACTATTACCTGCTGTTTAAGATTCTTGTTATTAGAAAAGTGATCCAACAGGCATAAGCACAGTGCAGATATAATTTATCTGAGTAATGCGTGAGCTTGTCTGAGCACAGGATCCTGAAGAGGTCCAAAGGCAGCTATGGAAAACTCTTTCCTTTTATTATTTGTGCACAACAAAATATTTTTGCTTCTTTAATCCTGCACAATTCACACACAGCTGTCTTCCACAAGATGTACAGTAACTGTTCCTAACAGTTAAAATAAATAACAGTCTATGGACAGGTAAGATCTACTCAGAGCCCTTCCTCCACCACGCCCCCCCCCCCACCCCCCCAAGTGAAGATTAATTTTGGTCCATCCGTAAGAGGTCCAAATTTGCATTCAAATGTAACAATAAATTTATATTTGGTACAAGATGTAATTAATGCCAACACTTAAGTATTATTCATGAGAGGGTTAAAAGTTTTTTGGATTGTGAAACCACACCTACACTACATGAGATATACATTTTACAAAGAATTTTAAATTACTCATTTAAATTACTCATTACAGAGCTTCTTGCTACTTTCTCTTGATCAGCTGGTATAGCTGCTTTCAACTAAATCAGGGTATAGTGAGCTACTGAATTTCACTGACGTGACAATCTCTATGTTTAATATGATTATTTTTGTTTGGTTTTGCATCATGATGTTGTTTGGCATGCTTGCCATCAACACTTTAATAAATAGCTTTGACAGAGCAAATAATTTTTGTCTGATTCATGAATTTAAAACTGATTTTCAGCCAGGTATGAAGCTGTATGATAAGTGAAACTGGCCATCCTAGCTACTTAGGTGCAGAGCATTTCACTCACTTTGGGGAAACAGAAGGTCAACCCTTCAGATTGAAATTGCAGACAAGTCTCCTAATACCCCAAACAATTTCTAAGATAGAATTCATTCAATTTTCTGTAAAGCACTGTAAAATGATGCTATCCTATTATAAGCAAATCTCAAGCAGACAGTAAAGAAGCTTGATAAACTTAACAACTTCTAAGCTAAAGCTGCACGACATTTTCATTTCCCTCTTAAGAAACAGCCACATTTGTTTTGGGGTCAGATACTACGCATTGAACCAAGTGTGACTGTTGGTGAATGCATTTACAAGCCTATGAAGCTGTTGGTTACTGGAAGCTTTCTTGATATACTTGCATTAGACTGCAGCCACTTGTGCTGTCCACCATCTTCTGCCCTGAGGCTGAAGGGAAACCAAGACGAGAATGAATAATGCTGTATCAAGTCCTCAGACTTTAGTAATAGTCCAGCCAAAGGGAGGCATTTCAGACACAGAGCCCAAAGGCTGCAAACCAGGGCAAACCAGTTTCAATAACTGTAACTCACTGGATGTAGGACTCCCTGTGGACTATACTGGGATTTGTTCCACTGAAGAACCTCGTCAGGTTCACCTGGCCATTAAAAAAAAAAAAAAAACAAACAAACCAAACAAACCAAAAAAAACCCCAAAAACCCCACACAACCTCAAAACAGGCATCAGAAACAGAAATTCAGTAAGAGAAATGAGAGACTGAATGAAAAAGGAAATATAGTAGAGAAATACATACTATGACCTTATTACTTCCTTTAGATCTTGTCTAGTCCTAATTGTCATCATATTAGAAACTTGCAAAAATCTGCATTTACATCTCAGCTGTGCTGTGTCTGTGACAGAAAACCATAGTGCTTAAAAGGTGGAAAAATTGTTAGAAGCATGCCTGTTAAGTGAGGGAAAGGCTCAAGTCACAAAGTTCTAGTCTCTAAAGTAACAAAGAAGCTAAAGTCATAACTGTTTAACAGACATTACTGGAGCTGGTCTAGCATTAGGGAAGCTTAAGAGTAAATTGGTCAAAGAACAAGTGTGCCAAGGAATGTCCTACAGGTGAGATAAAAAATGAGAGGGGCTTTACTTTGTCCAAGATACTAATTATTGGTAACATAACATGAAGTTTTGGACATATTTAAGTCTGAAAGTAATAGCTTCCTCAATTCCTTGGCTATAAAGAAGCAATTAGAAAAAGAACACAGGACATCTAGCAAGTACCTTCATACTTTAACAAAGCCGCCCCTCCTGAAACATGAGATGATCAGGAGGAGGAAAAAAAAAAAAAAAAGGCAAACTATTTGCAAGTCCCATGCTTTCTGTAATTGTTGATTAATTCATTATTTCAAGAAAACCCTCATTGTTGCACATTATTTCTCATCTCATTCACCTGCTGTAGCCTCCACAAAACAAAAAACCCCAAACAAAACCCACAAAACACCTACAGGTTGTGCTGATCAGAACAAAATATTGCCTTTTTTTTCTTCTATATTAATATCCCCTCCAAAAAAGCCCAAGGTGTTATTTTGATGTTTGATGCAGGAATGGCGCTGCTGCTATAAGGATTTCTCTACATTTCCCTTCTGGCTCCAAAACAACACTGCTGGAGTCAGCACGATAGTCACAACACTACTGGTACTCTTATTTCACAGGAATCAACTGCCACATCTAAAACAAGACTATTAAATCCTTGGACCTAGATGAAGAAAAATCTGAGAGAATCTTTCCACTCTTTTAACTAATGCATGTTTTTGAAAAAATAAAAAAGTAACAATATTGAGAGCAGACATTCACCTCAAAGTGGATGGGGTATTATTGCAAGTTAAGCAAAAAATATTGATACACAATGTTTTCCAGATGTTGAAGGAAATGCAAAAGACAAAGTCTTCTAAAGAATTCAGTGTTATGGACAGGCTGAGTAACTTCTGTACATTTTTGAGAACAAGATTTAACACTACTAAGATTAAAATATATGCAAAGAAGTATTTTGGGGAGTGAATCTTTCTTCTGTCACATCAAAGCAAGGGGTATTTGTTTTCAGCAGTTAAGAGTTTAGAAATTGTAACTCACACATGATGTCAAAATGGAAGTTAGTCTCTGTGATCATCAGAGAAACAGGGGAAAAAAGTCTTAACTCTACAGAGAAAAAGTATACAAAAACTGAATTATTTGAAAAAGCAAGAAGCAACCATTGATTAAGTTCAACAGACTGGTGATAGATGAGCTCTCTGTGCCTAAAACATTCCCAAATATCCCAAATCCACTCAGTTTACGTAAGAAGTTCGATAATGAAGACAAATTAGCTTTCTTACAACTACCTTTGACAGATGAATATTCCTTGCTGGAAGCAGAGACATTGCAGAAAGCCAGGTGAATCACAGAAACAATGTGAGGCACTGTCAGGAGCCTGATTATTCTGATAAAGAGCAGGTGAGCCACAAGCAGTATTATTCCCACTCTGCAAACATTTAGCTTTTATACCACTTATTTTCAAAAATAATTATCCAAGTTTAAATAAAGTCTTTTCTTATTTTATGTAAGTTCTGTAGACTCAAAATGTGTGGTTATTGTGGTCAACATTTCTCGGTGTAAATATATTTGTAAATGAAGTGTTTAACAATATATTTGTCTATATTGAAATGATGTTAATTGTGAAAGTAATTACATATTGGATAGTTCAGATTGCATATGGTTCTTTTTACATTTATTACACTGACTCACAGATTGGTAAATTCATGTTGCTTGTTAAAATATTTAGATATCAAAAGCTGTAATTGGTCATATACAGTGTAAATGAACAAATTAAAATCTTAATTTTTGGTTATTTCTGCTGAAAAAAGACCCCAGTACTTAATGACATAAAAATCCTTCCTGATAATTTGCTTCCAGATTGTGGAATAACAACAGAACAGGGAGCAGCAGAAGCTTATGCTGTACTAATGATAAGAAGCAGTAGTACATACCTTTCTGTAGTAAGCAACTAGTTGTGAGTAAAATTCATAGTACTGTGTTTGGATAAGAAGAAGAAAAGGCTTTTGATTTATTCTTTCCAGTAGTTCAAATTACCACCACCCTTCAAAAGGGGCATGTTGTCATATATTAATGTACCAGCAAGAACTATAATAATATACATTCCTACAATATCTTTCTTGCTGAAGGATCCATAAGTGCCTATAATTTACATGCAGACTGCAGACTTCTCTTTTGCACTCCAGGGCATGACAAAAAAGGAGAAATATCAACACTGGTAAGAATATAATCACATAGAAGCAAGTAAATTCCAGCTCAAGACTGTACTCTGGCACCAGATTCTATAGGTCTTAGCAGTGCACTCCTACATTGTCTTAGCAATGACCCACTGTTTAACTTGGTTATGTTAAGTAAAAAAGATGTGTGAAAATAAAAGTTATGGAGTCCTCATACTTCATCCAGTCAAAGAGAAATGTAATGAGAAGCTTAGGGTAAAGTGAACTAACAAGATGTTTAGGTTTCATTGCTATTTTGGAAATGGGTGAACATCTTATTTCTGCTGCCCTAGAACTGAATATAATCAGTAAAGTCTGGAAATGACGTAAGAAAGAACAAATAATAGACTAAGTGCTGTAGCTTCCATTAAAGAATATTATAAAGAGAAGTACACTGTATGGAAAATTGTTCATCAGAATTCACCAACATAATTTAAGATGATGTGAATGTAACTGCTAAATGCACATTATTTTGAGGGTCCTTCCATGTGTATCCAACTGTTTAGTATTTTAAGAATTTACAGTTCAATCTTGAAAAAGGAGAACATTTCTAAAAGGAATTAGGATGAAGAGCAAAAAGTTTGGTTTGATTATAAACATATAGCACTGAAGAAAAAGTTTGAATAGGGAATTAAAGGAAGTACAAAAAATTTCCTCCAAACGATAAGATATTTCATCCAAAGATTGCCTGCTCAGAAAAAATAAGTCAGTATTAAAAGAAAAGCATATTCAGAATATGTTAGATAAACTAGTCTTTGCTGGAAAACCTTACAGGAGCTTTTTGAAGATAGAAGAAAAACTATTGAAGTGATTATATCAATTGCAAAGTCATTCTTACAGTTGTTCATTTACATTAGGTTAGAATATGCTCTCAGACTAATATCTTAGTTTTCCAACATTTCAATAAATTTGCAAACTTGAAAATGTGTGTTTAACTATCATAAGCTGAACTCTCAAACTAGATGCCAGGATAATATGCATACAGGTAAAGCAGTGAAGGCAAAAACTGAAAATCCATAAGAAATAATATACTACTATGGTTCATCTTAACTGAGTTAATAGATGACATAATAAAACTATGTTCCAAAAAACCCTTGAGCTAATATTTGTACTAAACCTGGAGCACACAATAGAATGTTACCAAAGAGGGAAGAGAAAAAAAGAAAAAAAAAAAAGTGTTTTTTTTTGTCAACTCCATTTTCTGCTAACATTACAGTACACCAGAAGTGATCCCAACTCTGAAACACAAAACCAAATCCTGATGAATTTGAGGCCTGGATTTGTGTTTCCATCCTTTACTCACAGTATGCCAAATTAAAAGCTTGCAGCCACTACCACTAGACTGTGGAACATATTAAATTCTCATCTGAATTAATTTTTGACTCAACATTACGAAGACCATACCTTCCAGAAACCTGTAATTATCCTGATATTAAGAGAAGAAATAAAATCATGTCTCTGCTTTTAAGTTACATGATAGGAAATTGTTAGGGGTTTGCCCACCATTAGTTTGATTTTCCCTCCATCCAGGAACATTCTTGATTACAGTAGCACACGGACCATATTTAATCACACCTTTCCACACAAACACATTTACAAGCTAATAATTTTAGCAAGTGCCTCACTGGTGAGATTTGCGGTATCAAGTCAGCGATGAACGTTGACTTCCAAAAAGAAAGGGGTATGGCACCTTATCTGTCAGTAGATGGAAGTTTCTTTATTCCTTGTTTGGAAAGTAATTGCAAAATTGCAATTACTCAGTTCTAGTTCCTATTCTATCCAAAGAATTTCACTCTTCCCTAGCTATAAAAATACATCCTGATCATTCCAGTGGCTTGGTGCTCTCACCTCCAGCAGAGATGCGAGAGGAGGATGCAGCAGACATAGCCGCTGCATTGCGAGTTCCTGACCAAGGTGCTTGAAATTACAGTATTAGCATAAAACTGGAAATGAGGTACCCTGGAAGCAACTTGTCTCACTTCTGCACAGCAACAGTTAGAGCTGCTTCACAGCTACAGGTAGGGCTTGATGCCACCTGCTGCTGTCAGTGAATGGTTGGGCTGTTGACACCATCCAGGAATCATTGTCACTGTGCACCAGGCAGCTTCACACAGCCCTACAGTGAACAGAGCCAGCATTAGTGCATAGGTACTGAAACAGCAATATACAAACACAGCTGACTAGAGAAAAGGAAGTGAAATTCTGCTTTGGGGGGCAGAAGAAAAGAAACTTATTTCTGAAATGCTCAGAACAGGCTCATTTTACAAAGCTTGACATGTTTTCATTTAATCCTATGTGCAACTGTAGCTAAAGATGCTTTGAAGATGGTTTTTCATTTAAATATCTCGAAAGTAATTTTCAAAGAAAGGCAAAGCAATCATTCTTAATATCTACAATGAGCATGCACACATTAAAAATACAGGAAGACAAACAGAATCTTCTAAAAATGCTGATAATGTCAATGTACTTTCACAGGAAATTCTACTTAAAATTGATATTTCTGTACAATTATATTAAAACTAATATGGTATTTTACACTCTGAATGAGTCATCACTTCTATATGACTCGTTTTCAGTTGTCTATCTGTAGTGTATTGTTATGTATTCAACCTGGATGGCTTAATTTAAAACCTTTTTTTCAATTAAGCACAATTTAAAACTACCTATTGATGTCATTAATCACAAGAAGAAAGCAATACAACAAAAACAGCTAGCCTAGCAGCCCCACAAAGTAGATCCAATTTATAAACAGTATCAATTTTTATTCACCAATTTCAAGAAGGTTAAGAACTCTGAAGCTGTTTCCTTCTAATAAGAGTGAAGCATGAAACTGGCTTTCAAATGGCTGTTTTTGGAATCCACCAGTATTGACAACTCTTATCAACTACCAAGTGTTATGGGTTAACGGACATGCAACAGCACATGCTTAGTCTGTCATTTGTGTGTCATAACTTGGTGGAATTCAAAATCAATATTATAAGGAAAGAAAAGGAAACTTAATAATATTCACTTAATAGAACAGGACTGTAACATAATAGCTCTCTATGGTCCCTATCCTCCTGATAGAGAGTAAAATAAAAATTAGTATTTAGTTTATGGCACCTGAAAAAAGATTTCTGATGAAATACGTAATGTATAACTGACATCTATTTTAGGATGTTCACTTTAATTTTTGGCTGATTTTGATTTGAACTTTAGCAAAAATTTCATGTTCAAAGTAACTTGGAAGCAGAAAAACAAGTAAATAATTGCATCAGATGCAAGATTAGTCTTGATTTCTAACATGCTTCCTGGCATATTTGTACTTTATCAATCACTATGAACTACTTAAAGTCGTTAGTTCCTATCTTTGTCTCACTAGTAGATACACCATGACTGCTCACTTGCCAAATTCGCCCACTTACATTACTGTCTCCTGTTGCATCTGTATGTCATGTGAGCTATCCTCATTCAGAGATCTTCAGACACACACAAATCATGTTACCCGCCAGGCACTTGACATTACCCTACAGGATGGCACCTGATTTAGTTATTCTCACTTTGCCATATACTTCACATCCATCTTTTACTTTTTGTCCTACACTTAGCTTCTCAGGTCTTCTAGGCTGAGAACATATTTTTGCCTTCATGAGAACTCACCCAATGAGCTGAGCATTCCAGGAATGTATTCCACAGAGTCATGTTAATAAACATTACAATGTCAACTCAATTTTAAGTTTCACAAAGGCTGTAGAGAATTAACAGAATATCTATTGATTGTCTGGAAACATAAAATAAACTAATACCAGTCACTAACACTAGGCAAGTACAATTTTGGGAAGAAACATGCAGGGGCAATGAGTTTGGAAAACAAGCATNTACATATAGAGAAGTGTTAAAAGATAAGGCAAATGCAAGCAGAAGGCTAAATTATTGTCCTTATTCACAGGAAATCCACAGCAGACCCAAGAAGGGAAGCTAAAATTCTTCTTTTTCCTCCAGGCTTTTGCTCTAATAAAACATATTTTTTAAAAAAGACATTGTTTTATGAGTTACACAAAATTTTACTATCCAGGATGCCCTATAGAAGTGGTTTATTAAACTGAAACACCTTGAGAGCTAGCATGCTGTCTTGATTTCCAGTAAGTTTCATTATATTGTTTGCATTTAAATATACAATAATCATTACTTAGTAAAATACTAATGACTTCAGCTTACAACATTTAATGAAACACACAAACACACATTCTACACTAAAATTATTTTCATAAGTAAAATAGGAACTACTTATATTATTAAAGTTCCCTGAACACTCTTTCCTATTACTTACATTACTAAACTAACTGTTCTGGTTGAAAGTTTGCAGGCTTATTTTCTCCCTAAGATTGATTTTTTTGTGTTAGTTGAATGGAAGGGAAGAC
>VZTO01006401.1:0-27997 GCA_013400615.1 Syrrhaptes paradoxus
GGACCCCGCTGTGGGGAGCTCGGTGGGCTGGGAGCTTGGCTCACCTTCTCCACCCACCCAGAAACCCACCCCTGCAAGGCCAGGGCCTGCTCGAAGCCTTTCTGAGCTGCTCCTTCCCTGCTGAAATGGGGCATCCCTGCCTGGACATGGGGGGACACATCCCTGGAGAGCCCCAGGAGCCCCAGACTGGTGCTGGAGGGATGCTTGCCAGGAGGGAGCAGTTGGGTCCTGCCCAGTGCCTGAGCTGGTGCCTCTTCTGCCCCTTTCCAGGCAGGAGCCAGGGGAGCTCAGCCCTGCCCGCAGAGCAGCGTGGAGCCCAAAACCCGCCTGTGCAGGGTAAGGAGCTTCTGGGTGCCCAAGCAGGTGTGGGGCTGGAGTCTGTGCCAGGGCCCCACAGGGCAGGGAGCAGGGCCACTCACCCCTGCCCTCTCTGCGCCACCAGACTCACAAGACCTTGCTGCTCCCCAAGCTCCTGAAGCAAGTGACATGCCGGATCGCCCGTCTGCAGGCACTGACCCGTCAGTGGTGGTGGGTGCTGGTGTCCATGGAGCCACCCAGGCTCCATCCATCTGCTGCTGGGGACGTGCTTAGGGGCCCCATGGCCCCACGGCTTTCCCCGGGCTGCGAGAGGGGGCAGGGGTGCCGAGACCCCTGTCCTACAGCTGCGCTCAGCTGGCCAGGGCAGGACTCACACACTTCTCTGCTTGGCTTTGGGCTCAGGATTTTCTGCATCATGCTGGAGAGTGTGAAGCCGGATGAGAGCAGGGTGGAAGTGAAGACGGAGGAGGAGATGATAGAGGTGGACATGCAGTTGGAGGAGGAGATGGAGGTAGACATGGAGCTGGAGGAGGAGATGGAGGTGGACATAGAGGAGGAGGCAATGGAGATGGATCCACCAGCAGCAGGACAGGCACGTGTTCCCCATTCACTGCCCGCCCATCAGGACAAACCCCAGCTCGCCTGCTGGGCGAGGCACTGTTCATGAACCAAATGGCCATGCCGCTTGCTTTTTTCCCAGAGCTGACGGAGATGCGGCCTTGGTGGAGCAGACGGCAACTTTCAAGAATATTTTTACTTGAAGTTTAGAGTTGTTCTACTGTTTAGTGTTGTAGTTTAGAGTTGGTTTACTGTTTAAGGTTGTAGGTTAGGGTTGTTTGACTGTTTAGTGTTGTAATTTAGAGATGTTTTTTCTGTTTAGTGTTTATAGGGTTCTTTTTCTGTAAACAAAATTCTTTCTTGCTGTTTGTTCAGACCCATGGTCTCTGTCTCCCAGTTGCATTTGCCTTGGGTGCACATGGCATTTGCAGACTTGTGGGTTCCAGGTGCTCTGGGTTCCCGGGCCCGGAGGCAGCGGGGGATGCTGGCACAGGTGCACCAGGGGCAGCAGGTCCCTCTGCACAGAGGGGGTCCCAGTTGTCCAGGCGGCACCAGCTGGCAAGTTCCCAGCCCTGCAACACTGCAGGCTGCTGGGAGCACTGGCGGGACTGGGGGAGAGCCCTGAGAGCCAGAAGGGCAGAGCTGGGGTGCCTGGACAGAGCCGGACCCACAGCCAAGCCATCCTTGCCCTGTGCGGGGTCCTGCTGCTGGCAGCGACCCCGACCCCTCTTCCCCACTTTAGATGGACTCGCACTGGAACTGTTCCCCTGAGGAGGAAGGAGTGGCAGAGACAGAACTGGGTGGCCTGACCGCCTCCTCTGTCCCCTGCCCCTGTGCTGGGGGGAGAAGGCAGAGAAAAAGCCAGAGGCTGGACGTGGTGCTGAGTTGCCTTAAGGGTGACCTTCAACCAGACACCCTGAAGCACCCATCCAGACACCCAGGGATGGGTGCTGGGGCGAGTGGACAGAAGGGATCTGCTTGTGACACATCTCCAAATGCAAGTCCTTACCCGGTCACCTACTAGGAGTACTTACTGTCTTGAGACTCATGAGAATAACAATATGAATATTCTTTTCTTTCAATTCCAAATATAAGATTATTCCATCTCTGTGTTTTCTTCAAGCAATAGTTGGACTGCTATACTTCTTATATTTATTTTCAGTGCCAGATACATCTATCTATCTATCTATATCTCTCTCTCTCTCTATCTATCTATCTATCATGTGAGAAGGAGGCAGTAGGCTGTTTCATTTCTGTATGGAAGGAGGCTTGGAAGTAGTCAAGACTAATACTAAAACTCAGTCCTAGAAACCAAGCTAGCAAAATAACAAGGTAGGAATATGGCCGTGGATGACCTTTTAACAGTATATTTGCTCAGTGCTGCCTTTGAGAAGGTCTGGGCTCTGTGACAACTGCTGGAGACACCAGAGTTGCTTACATGCAACTCAGTGTGGCTCTGGCATCAAATGACCCCTCTCCTTGTGCAGCTGAAAGTCACCATGACCCATTATTTTGAAAAGTCCTTCTTTCCGTGTCTTAAAAAAAAAAGACATCTTACCCCCACCTTCAACCTGGAGCCCTTTTGTGCTTTCGAGGGTATGCATGTGGGCATGTAAACGCAAGGGGCAAGTTCTGTACAAACCTCCAATGTACTCTTCAGTGATGCAGATTTTCGATGCATACATTTTTATTTTTCTTCTTTTTTTTTTTTTAATTTTATTTGATCAGAAGGCCAGAAGCCACCAGCACAAATGAAGGTCAGTCAGAGGAATATCAGTGCAGCAGCAGGGAAGCCCAGACACCCTGGTGAGGGACCTCATCTGCCCAAAGGAGACATAGCATGCAGCCAGGTGGCAGGCAGAGAAGCAGAGGGACGATACCTGTGATTTAAACGAGACTTAGATAGGATACAGTGTGGAGAATTTCATCTAAGAACAATGAAGACTTTCCTGGCTTTCCTCCCAGCAATCTACCTGTAAATAGCAGGGCTGCACAGGAGGGTTTTCATGGGCCATGCGCAGGGCTTCCTGGTAGTTGCTGCGGATGGGCTAAAAGATCATGACAGCACTGCTCCTTCAGTCTTGATTATTGCTTGATGAACACAAAAGCCTCAGAAGTCTGTCCGCTGATGGCTCATTATATTACATATAATTACTGCAGTGCTTCTATCATGACTCAAGATTTGTGCAATTTACTTCTCCCCCCAACAACTTCTGAACTTCTATTTTTTTTAAAAAACAAAATATTAGCTGCAATCAAAGCACTGAACTGAGAAATTTTTATTAAAATGCCCCCTGTTATTCCCAAACTGGTAGAGGTGCTCCTCTCTCAGTATGTTTTGCTTCATGTCAAGAACAGAGGACAGTGGGTGGAAGAACACAAGCTTTTCCACTGTTCTTTCAATCAGTTAGTCACTGCACTGAAGGAAACACAGTGAGGTTTTATTTATGTGCATCCAGGGAAGGCTGTGGATCAAATCTGCTTCATTGTTTCAACAGGGTATGCAACTACAGAATTAAAATGTACACACAAACATTGCTTTGAGGTAAGAACTATGTGTTATACATGTATACTTGGTATAGCAGGGCATTGATTTTTGATGAATTTTCTTAGTAGTCTTCCAATTGGAGAGGGAGGAGAGAAAAATGTGTTCTGAGGCTTGAACAACTGATTTTCCTCACCTGGAATGCAAATTAAAATCTACTGCATTGCTAGTTTTATACACACTAAGAAGGCATTCATTTAAAAAAAAAAATAAAAACAAGCAAGCAAACAAAAAAGAACTGAGACTTGAATTGCTCTTCACTTAGTGATACTTTCATGCCAGTGTAAATAAGGTGTCAGATAAAGTTATGAAGCTTTTCAAATGATGTTGTCCTAATTTAAAGCACTGTGTGGTGAATCTGTCTTTACTGGCACTGAATTGTTAGGAGGGAGGAAAGAACTTTAGTGTGACTTGTGCAAAAAACTACCATAGCCACTTAGTACACAATAAATCAGGATAGGCAGGATGAAATCTTTTTCACCCCAGTTTCAACTCGACATGGTCACTGTTACAGAAAAGCTTAGAGGCTGAATCCCTTAAGGACGCATCCTGCACCAGGCAGCAGGGTGCCGATGTTGGCACCCTCTCCCTTGTTCCATGCAGCCTGGAGTTCATGCCTTGGATATTTCCAAGGGGGAGGGAAAATAAGAAAAAAGGAAGAAATGTGGCACAGAGCATCTCCTTGATCAGCCGTGATATCTGCACTTGGAGATTTTGCTGTTTGCCTGTGTAGAAACCTGACTTCTGTGAGCACAGTTAGTTGAGAAGGCGATGGATACACAACAGGCTCTCCAGCAGGTGATCCTGTAGCTCAGGGAGTGGAATATTGCCAGCCTGCCATTGAACCACAAGCTCTTCCAAAAGACCTAAACATCCTGCCCCATGCAGACTAATTTTGTGGTTCTAGTGAAAGAGCCTGTCCATGCTCCTGGTGCTCCACATGTTCTTACAAAGGTTATTATCTGCACATGCTCCCAAATCTGCTTTAAAACATTTCTGAAGGCACAAGAGAAAATTCTACCCAAGCTAATCAGTTAAACACCTTGTGTTCTTCTTCAGAGTACCTTTTACTGTTAAATTCCACATTTATTTTCTCTCCCCCTTCTTATTCCCATATCCGTAAGTTTCATACTCTTGGTATTGGTACTGTGCGTGACCCTTCCACTTACACCACATACCATTGCACACCTGTATTTTAAGTCAGCTCCTCCGTCCATCACTGTCAGGGGGTATTTCCCTTGGGGCAGGCTTCTAAACCCTCTGGCTCCCAGCATATGCCACGGTGCCAGAATCATCACAGAGACCCTTGAAGCTGGGCCCTGGTTCACAGTCTTGTTCAGATCAGTAGGGTGATAATAAAAACTACACATGGCTGCAGAGGAAACTGAACAGAGATGGGTAGGGTACATTTTGAGTAGACTTAAGCCAACAGAAAATACTCGTTCAGTAACACAAATTGTCACAGAGCTCATGGTAGCTAGGACTGAAAGAAAATAGCCATCCTTCATTCCAGGAAACTGTCCTTATATTAAAATATGTGAGCTGTAGGAGTAATAAAAGGGAGGAACCCAGCCCAGTAAAACCAGTTCTGTTAATGGCAGGCCATTGCCCTGTGCTGATACCTGCCCTCTGGTAGCACACCAATGTCTCAGCACAGCACTAAGCTTGTGCCGTCTCCGGGACCCTGTGCTGCTGTGAATTTTGTTATCCCACTACTGACTTTCTGTTGGGTGAGGTAAAGGACTAGCTCAGTCAAGTTTGGTCTTCCATACAGCTTAACTACTGTGAATTTCTTCCCTTTTTCTTTTTTTTTTTTTTTGTCCGGAGATAGAAAGTAACTGTTGAGGGCACAGGATATATCCATATGCACTACTCAAAGCAGAGCCAAGGGAGTTCCTGAGACCTGCTGTAAAGAAACAAACCCATTATGTAATAACAAAGTTAAGTATATTGCTCAGAAGCCACCCATCCATGAAGATGAAGGCTGAGTTCTTCAAATCACATCATTTTTTCAGTTTCTGAAGTTGCTCCTCTCATGCTGAAGCAACTACTGGAATAAGCTGTGACCCATGTTGAAAAGCAGTAATTAAGTACACTTTCTTAGCCATTGCCTGTGAAGGCTTGTCCCAGAGCCACACAGTGCAGAAGTCACTTCACATTTTAAAACCAGATTTTGAGAAGCCCTGCAGCCAGCCAGGACCAGAAAGAAGGAAGACAAGCAAAGTGAGGAGAGAAAATGGGGAGGAGCAGAGGCAGCAGCAGGAAAAAGACCAGAGAAAGGGAGTTTTTTCATATGGCATAAAAGCAAGCACATCTGGGAAAAAGGCTCTGCTGCTGCTTATTATTCCAGTAGAGAATGAGGCAGCAGGAGAGGATAAGAGGAGTTAAGGAAACACGAGCTCTAACCTCCAGGGGGAGATGTGCTGGCATACTCCAGTGGAGAGACCAGTTGCAGTTTGGAAGTGAGGGAGCATAATTAGTAAGATTTTCAAGGTTGGCTGCGCTTTGCTAGGCTGAATGGTCAGCTGCACTCCTCTGGTCGTTTCAAGTTAAGGAATACCACTTTTCCAGCTTGCCACCTGGACCTCACCTTTCCTTGTAAGAGGATCCCAAAGCAAATTGTGGGCAAAAGCATTTGTCCCTCTGACAGGCTGCTGCTTGTGCCAGGGCCACCCCAGCTGCTATGCCTGCCTTCAGGCAGCCAGCAGGCGCTGATGGATGCCAGGGCATGCCCTGGAGGACACAAGGCTCCCTAAAGCTGCTTCATAGCAAGGATTAGCCACTGTCCTCTTAATGGTCTCAAGACCTCCTCATCCTGTTTTTGTGCTGCAGACTGGTTTGTCCTCCTCACCTAGGGCAGGTACACACTCTGTGTGAACTGTTGTCTACCGCAAAGAGCTTGTCAAGCACACAAGATGGGGTTATACGAAGTCCCTGCCTCCTGCTAGGAAAGTTGCCTGGGCTCGGGTGACAGGCAGGTGGCTGCAAGCACCCAGCTGATGGCACTGTGTCTTCATCCATCTGCCTGGCCAGAGCAGAGCCCTGAGTTACCTGCCTGTGATCAGTGTATGGCAGGAACATCGTAGCTCCAAAACATTGTGTGTGACCGGTCATTTTATCCACTAGCTTCTGCTAGTCTGCTGAGGGTGGTGGGGCTTGAAGGCTTTGCACAGGAGGAAGCTCTTGCTCACATGGAGAGAATAGCCTGGGCGTGATGGAGCTTGAGGCTGTGGTGTGGATGGCAATCCTGGATATCCTCTTAGGGGCTGCAGATGGTCTGAAAGCCCAAGGAGGAGTTGGACATGGCCCCACACCCTCCTTCCAGGGACAGACAGCTCTAACCCAACACCACCAGCACTCTCTTGCAAAGGAAGAGATGCACTCAGTCCTCATTCACAACCCATGGCCAAGCAGATCTGATCTGTTTCCCTTCCCCACAGTGCCTGCCTCTTCTCTGGGGCTGGACGAGCCATGCTGCAACAAGTGGAAAACATCCCATTCCCATCATGGCCTGCCAGCTCTCTCAGCAGGGTGGGATGGCCACCCAGATCAGTGAAGCTCCACAGGCTTATTCTGGTCTGTGACTTTCCTTGAAGTAAAATGTGCTCCTGTAGAAGGGTGCAGCTGTTGCCAGAGACCTGCAGTGGAAAGCAGGCTGTCGTGGTCCGCAAGAAAATGTCTGCGGTGTGCACGCCTTTCTTCACAGGAACGGCTGCCTACTGCCAATGCAATTTGGATGTGCCCAGCTTGAAGAGCTTGCCATTTGCTGGCTAGCTGGCCAAATGGTTTGCTCACTGTTCACTGACAGGCATTTATAATGGTGGTTTTTACTGCATCCTCTTGGGGTCATGCCCTCTTCTGAAGTGCCTGCACTTCTACTCAGGCAAATAGAGTTTACTGACATTGTTGGGGACATTTTGAGAACTCCGTATGAAATCTGAAGAGTGAAGACAAGGCAGAGGGTGGTGGGGGATGTGAATTTGCAAGCACTTTCTCAGGCTTTGGAGCGACCTGCGTTATCCCAAGACTTGTGCTGCACCCCTGCAAGCATCCCCAGAGCTCGGTATCAGCAGCACCCATGCCTCTGGCTCCCTCAGTCCTGCTCTCAAGCAGCTCTCAGGCCCTGCACCCCATAGCCCTCACTCACAAGGGGATGCCGAGGATCTGTGCAAAAAAGGCACCATGAGAGCTCTGCAGGGACAGACCCGCCATCAGAAGGGCTTGCATGTATGGGTGGTATGTGTGCCCAGGATCATGGGGGTCTGCCACCTGCCAGCTTTGGTTTCTTGGAGGGGAGGCGGGTTACAACATGTTGCACTATGCTCTGATAATGTCAGTAACTGAAGGAAGTGAGAGGAAATTACTTACATGAATTTAAAATGCTGGGTAGTGAAGACACCACTCACTGTAGGGTGCTCTCGGGTTTCGATTGAAAAGTGTGGAGAAATCCTGCAGAAGTCAATGTGAGTCTCCCCGAGTTTCCTGAACTGGAGCCAGTGTGAAGCATTTAACTTCCTCCTGTCTTCTCAAAGGGGCCACTCCAAATAAATTACAGAATTTAAATTATAACTGGACCCAAGGCAAAGCACGCTCTAAAAAAAGCTTCAGGTCAGTTTAGATCTGAGGCTCTGTCTGCAGATGAAATGTCAACAGATTGCTGCCTGTACTTAGGGTTGCATTACCATGTGCAGAGTGCTGTGTCAACAAGGGACCCTGCATCTAGCACTTTCACTTAAATCCTATGTGAAGAATGAAGTTGAAAACCACCACAGATAAGACCTCTGGGTCCTTGTTCAAATCATTTTAGGGTGACATGTTTAAAAGCACTTGAAAGTGCACGTGTTTGCCATTCTGCTTGTAGTGCAATTAATGGGGAGCAAAGCCAAGTCCAATTGAAATTCCACCAGTAACATTTTGTATTAGAGTGGGACCCCTGGTTTACCAAGCGCTACACAATTACCTACCTTCACAAAGACAGGTACCATAGCACAGGTACTTAAAAGAGCAGCAGAACTGCATGGTCATCAACTGATCTTATAAAAGGCAGGCAGAGATTTGAAGCTGTTGTCCATCTGCCTACCTTCACTGAAGCTATCGGGGCAAGCCAGAGTTGCAGAATGGAGGCAGCTTCTGTTTTATTTCTCCGAGGGACATTTAAACTGAGGCAGACAAATGTGGTATCTAGCTTGACAAAGGACAGAGATAGTGGGGGAAAGATGAGCAACAATGCCACAGATCGCAGGAGCAAGAGTTGGGTTGAGTAGCCATGGCTGTGTGGGACCTCGGGTCTGAGCTGGAAGAGCAGAGAGGTGTCAGGAAGGGAAGGTCTGGGTGGGGGAGAAGTGGGAATCACACACGGCGTTCAAGGCTGGCGACAAGGACTTTGTCTGGGAAAATCACAGAGGACAGCAGAGTATCAGAAGGGTGATGAGGAGGTACAACTGGGGCTATGCTTGAGCAAGGGTGTGGAGGAAGAGAAAGAATGTAAGGCAGATGGGGGAAAGGAAAGCAGCTCAGCAAACGGACAGCAGAAGCACAGGCTGAGTTTTAGCTGTGGCATGAAGATTTCTTGTCTTTTCAACAAAAAGAAAAAATAGGGCTGCAGTGGTTGAGGTGAAATAAAAAAGGTGATTCAGGGGACATAAGCCTCAAGCACAAGAAGAAAATTATAAAAGGGTTGAAATTTACATTTCTGCATCTCTGTGAAGGCAGTGTTGCATATGTTTGTGTGCCCCTTTAGGAGAGCAGCAGTGAATTATGGATCTGATTGCTTAACTTCCCATATCTTGCAGGGCTGTACAGCACAAAAGATTGGCAGCAGGTAAAAACCACTGTACAGCTGGGCATGCTGAGCCATAACTCTCCTTAAGTACAAGAAGCTGGGGAGCATGAAAAGGGTTTTCTGACCCTGCCCTACATTTACTGTAACTGAAACACAAAGGGAGCAGCTCACCTTTGGCCTGAAGGCTAATTTCCTGCTGCCTCTTGGAGAGCAATGACCCCTGGTGCATCGCTGCGGGTGGCACTCTGATAAGCCAGCGAGAGGAGGCCCAGGATGGGAACCGGGGGAGGTCAGGTACCGGCAATGCCAGTGCCTTGTGCCCCATCTCCTGACTGCGGGCTAGGCCAGTTGAAAGGCGAGCTTCTTATCTGTTCACGTGCCTCGGGGCACTCATAGGCTGGCTGTGTCCAGCACGGCTATCATGCCAGGTGCCTCGACCACAGGCTGCAGGGGGGGACAAGCACTGATTCAAGTCAGCCCCCTCTTAGAGGGCGAAGGCGGGGGAGGAGGGACACACCACTAACAACTGTCAGGTCATTGAGCTGGCAACAGTCCCTTAGCTAAGACAGTAGCAATCCTGCCCCAGCACCGAACCCCTCCCCCCTCCCCCCCCGCGTCAGAGCAGGCTCAGAAGGCAGAGGGAGCACCAGGGTGACAGAGAGCAGGAAGGGTACTTTATTTACAGCCAGGCCACCCAGCTGCGGCACTGCAGCTCATGTCAGTAGCAGGGCTGTCCCAAACTGGAGCAGGTGCAGGAGGTGCTTTTGAAGACTGGAGACTTAATTGCACTGAGATCCTTTTTGTGTGAAAGATTTCATGCCACAGGCTCTCAGGAGACAAACTGCCCTTTGCTCGTTTGTTAGGGGCCTAGAACTAGATAGAAAAGTGAGCAGTTTGCTCTTATAGGAGAGACTGGAGAAGAAAAAAAAGTTGCAAATTCACTTCAGAGAGCTGCACTCAGTCTCCCAGTCAGGACAGTGCAAGCACCTTTTCTGGGGGGCTTCCAGACCCAGGGAGTGCTGTGCATCCATGCACATTGTGAGAATCGATTGCACATCACCGAGCCATGAGACTAGATGCCCTAATGAGCTCTGAGCGGCTAGTGGGATCCAGCAGACCCAGCAAGCTCCATTTTCTAAGAGCTTGCTGAAATAGCCTGCAGTGAAAAGAGCATGGCTGTTTTGGTTTCCTGACCCTCATGCATAAGGGACAGAGCACACCTGTAGTGCCCCAGAGGAACAAACATGGCTCAGTGCACGCTGAGTTGAACTGAACAAGGTTAGTGATGGAGGATATTGCAGAGCCTAGAGTGCCACTGGACAGCCACAGCACCTGTCCCAGCTGAGGTCCATGAGGTAGGAGCTGTGGGCAGCCTAAAGTCTCTGCAGCGAGCACCCCTAACCATGGGCTCCTGTCCAGGCTTGGGGGAAGGGTGCAACACAAAAAATTTGCTGTCAGCACAGGTCTGAGCACAGCGCTCTGCAAATAAATTCCTCCTGGTGACAGCCCAGTATTAAAATAATTTTCTGGCTTCTTTGTAACATTGCTTAATTGACCACAGCGAATATGTGTTTCCTGTGATGCTATTTTGTTGTCAAAATTACTCTATCAGCAGCCTGCTTAAAAGGGGGTCAGGATGAAGCACCAATCTTATTAGCTAATTGTGCTTGCTAGTCTATGGTTGTGTATTGCATCGCCAAATTACAGTGGTCGGTTGATACAGGCTCTGCAGTCAGAATACTTTTTATTCCCCCTGGACTTCATTATTACAACTGCAAAGGAAGGAATAGAATAGCAGATGAAGCTGTTGCTGTTTAGGCTCCTGATGCTGCCTGTGCCTTGTACTGCGCTGTGCCCTTAGGCTGAGCAAGTTGTCAGAACTCATCCAGAAAAGTGAAAATGCAAATTTTGTATTTGTCTAGGCTTTTTTAATTAAAAAAAAAAATTAACCCATTGGCTAAGGAGCATCTGTTTTGTTTTTTCTAAAGAGTAGACTACTTCAGTGTGAAGTGGTTGTCATATAAAAATAGTTCCCACTACGTAAACTGCACAAGCCCACTATAGATATGTCTGCATATATGTGACATACTCAGTACCACTTGCCTGCTATGTTACACTACGACAGCAAGATAGTGTGCGTCCTGGCCTGAAGTGCTGCATCATTTCTTACCAGACCTTCTTAACAGTTCAGCACACACAGTGAAGACAGCTTTGCCCCCTTGCATGAGTATGACACTCAAAGGAGGATCTCTCCAGAAGCTCCTTCTGCTGCAAATCCAATGATCCTCAGACTGCAGGGCCTCATCAGTCTATACGGTTTTCCCAGGTACCTCCATTAATTCTAGCCAAAGACTATGTAATTCTTTTTAGCTACCAGCATCAGCAGTTGTGTTCGTCCAGAGTAGCTGTAAGTGGTAGAGGCAAGCACAAATACTCACCCTGCAAAGAAATGCATTGCTGCCATCCTTCCAATAAGTGACGTATGGATAATGCTCTTGGATACCCTCTGAGCTTTCCTGCAGCCCACTTCTGAGGAGGGTCTCTGTATTCTGGTATTTCATTTACTGCTTATTGCCTTTTCCATATTTATTGGGTTTTCAAATGCCTTTTCCCTGCTTATGTCTTTCTCACCTGACCTCTCCAGAAGGGCTAGCTGGAAAACATCTGCAGGAGCTCAGCAGGGGAGGACATAGCTGCAAGGTGCAAATACAAGGCACTCTGCTGCCTGGATACTGAGCAAAGCTTGACATTGCTGGGATTTACCCCAGCTGCTGTCCTGCCTCTAGCTTGGCAGGTCATCAGTTCATTCCCTCCTTCCTCCCACTTTCTTCACCATGTCACGGCTGGGGCACTTCTGGAGCCCAAGCACAGATTACGGCCACATATCAAATGTTCAACTTGCTTCAAACAACAGTTGCCTTGCCCCCATGGCTCAAAAACTCGATGCACACTTTTTACTTTTCTTGCTGTGTGCTATTCTTTAAATCCAGATTATGATTACGGGAAGGCTGGGGGCCCTGGCCCATGAACACAATGATGGGTACATGAATTATCAGGTTTGTGTATAGTTCTCCTACATCCTTCATTCAATCTTTGCTTCCTTGTTATTTCTGAAGCTTTTCAAGCTGTGCATCTTCTGGGAAATTCAGACCTGCACATTCTTGTGCTGGGTTTTTTTTGGGGAGAAAATTCTATTTTGTTCTCAAGCTTTGTCTTCATCATAAACAGCACAAACCTCAGATGCTCTTCTGGCAGGCTGGTCTCCTGCTGTGATCCAATACAGGCCATTCTGGGGTTTCTTGTCCTCAAGTTGTCTTACAATGAATGTATAAAACATCAGAGCTTTCAAAAGCAAGCTGTGGTGCTCCTTGTCTGTAAACAGCAGGACTTCTGTGCTCATAAGAATGATGCAGTCCTCCACAGTCCTCCTACCAAGCCTTACGAAATGGGCAGCAAACTCACACTTGGAAGTCCCTTTACTTTCTCCAGCAATGTTCCAACATTACGTATTGAAGTCAAGTTCTGCTGTTGTCATTAGGGGTAGTGCATTTTGAGAGGTTTGGAAGGGACCCAGCAGTGCCTTCCAACAAGTTAATTTTTCTTCTTGCAGAAAACAGGCTCTTGAGATGGCGTTCCTGGCCTAGGCTTTGAGACACCTTTGTGTCATCTGGACTGTTTCAGTCCATTTCTATGGTAGAGTGTTTGGTGCATGGTTTGCTTACAGTTATCAGAGGCTTAAAAACAAAACTAAACCCCTGAGTTCTCTCAAAATATTCTTCTGAGCCCTCTCTCCTCCCTTCCCTGGGACTGACACTGTTACTGTTCTTGTCACTCCATCATTCTGTTGATGGAAAGTCAGGGCAATGAACCCCAACACAGAAAAACTTTGGATATTGAAACACATCCTGTGCCAGGAGAGCTTTCACTGAAACCAGAAATGTTGGAAACAAATCAGTAGATGACTTATGGTGGAAGGAAGTCGGGATGATTTCATGTATCTAATGAGCTACCAAGGCCCACTAAAGGACTGGAAGGGGCTTGCAAGTGGAGGATTGAGTTTTTAGATGTCCGAGGATCAGAAGAGGGATGAATCGCAGGTGTCCATCTGTCTCACTTCCCTCATCTGTCATAACCTGCTGGTTGCCCTCCTGCAGAGCTGCAAATCCCCAAAATTCCCTCTTCAGAAGCATGTTCAAGCTTCGCAAATTCTGCCCAATTCACTACCTCTTGCAGCTGCAGAGAGGCATTTTTATATCCCAACTTCCCCATAGACTTACCAGCCCATTTCATTCCTTTGTCTCTCTTCCTGCAGTATCCGAGTGAGTGCCTACTGATCTTTATTGTGCTCACCTTTACAGCATCCCCATCAGCTGGGAAAAGGAGGCACAAAGACAGCAAGTGATGAGCCCCAGGCTACAGAGAAAGTCTGTGGTGGAGCAGCAGTGTGTTGGCCCCTGGCAGATGTCCACATCTTTGAGCTGTCCCTTGCTTACCTGGAAGCCCCTAAAGCAAAGATGGGGGGATGTGGAGGGCCCTGAAATCAGGAGAGGTGGCCAGACAATCCTGCTTCACCTGACATTGTCACTGCCTACTGAATGGTTTTCTGCCCAAGGTTTGCATTCCTCCAGGACTTAATATTTAAAACTAGAATGTAGGTAAGAGCCATCAGAAAAGTAATTAAAATCAAAGGACATCTGTCACTATTTCTGGGACTGTGGCAGGCTCTTTTTTTTTTCTTTTTTTTTTTTTTGACAGGGAACATGGTTCAGGCCTGTGATTTCTTCTTCAAAGATTTGCACTGTGAAATACATGCTCACCTATTTATTTGTCTCCCACTTGATTACCATCAGCTGAGGTAGCTAGATAAAACAATTCAGTAGCTTCTGTCTAGCAAGGGTCTCAGAAAATCTGCCATGGCACTGTATTTTCTTCCACTTTATTTTTACCGTATCTAAGGTAAACACGGGCTGAGCATTAGGTGGAGAGTACAGCAGTAGGTGTCAGAAAAACAGCTTTTTTAAGTGCTCTGTGTGCGGGAGTGCAAGCTCCATCCATTTCACACATTCATAATTTAGAAATTCTAAATAATCTCCTTGGGCACTAGCTAATCTTCATTAAACATCTAAATACCAGCAACTAAAACTGGGTCAGCTCCTCAGTGGCCCGCGGTGGGTGGAAGGAGCAGTGCCAGGCTGCAGCAGTGCAGGATCTGGCCTCACGGGCTCGGAGAAGGAGCGTGGTTTGCTGTGAGCAGAGGGTTGCACACAGCAGGCCCCATCCTCCCTGGGAGGCAGGAAAGCTCCTTCAGCAGCCAGGGAGCTCTGCTGCCCTGCAAGCAATGAGACTGGTCCTTGAGCTGTGGCGGGAGAGCAGAGCATCTCAGGGAGAGGGGATCTGAGGAGGCATCTGCCCATGTTGTTCTGCAATTGCCGATGCCGGGGCACGGATCCCCAGGCTAGTGTTCAGAGGAATGCGCTCACTGCATGGAGAGTGTCTTGGCAGTGGGAACCGCTGTGGGGCCAAAGGACAAATCCCGGTCCTGCAGCTCTGCTCCTCTGTCTGCAGGTCCCCGCTCTCCTGCCTGCTAATCTTCCTGGGTTTTCTTGGCCACTCCGGTGCCCTCAGATTTTCCTTTCACCTCAAGTCCCATGTCCCATATAGTTCTCCCTGCACATGCTTCTCCCACTAGCCCTCCCCAGCCCATCTTTAGGCCCTTCCTCCCCCCCCACCTCAGAAACCACAATACTTCTGTTTCAGAGCTGGGGGAATCTGCCCAATCAGTGCTTCAGTCCCATACCTCAGTGCCGAAGAGGGTGAGGAGAACCAGGGAGCTCCTGTTCTGCACTTCAGACACAGGCAAAACAGTGGAAACCAGACAGGGTTTTCAAAGCCTGTATGTGACATGCCTCCTGTCCCTAACACCTCTGCTGATGAAGAAGGGCATCTCCAGAGTCTCTTCTGCTCCATGCAACTAAATCCATCCAGCAAAGCAGCTTCAACCTTCTTAAACCACGAAAAAGACAGTCCAAGCCAAGGGGACATACCTTCAGAGGAACTGCAAAACACTTGTGTCCAAAGGATGGGACCCCACCTGTGTGCAGAGGTCCTGCCTGATGGGCTGGTTGGTCCTTTTCATACTAACTGTATTTCATGATTTGCCACAACAGCTGCAGCCTTGTGTTCAGAAGTGGCAGTGGTTCCCAGATGAAGTAAACCATTTTCACAGAATCACAGTATGCAAATACAGTGCTGAAGTGGTTTGCAGTAAAGAGTAATATGAGCAAGAAAACATGGTTCAGCTTGGTTTATTAGTGTACTTAAAAAAATCTGGCAGTAAAAAAGGCAGAAATTTGCTGTTCCCATGGGAAGGAGAGGAGAAAGGAAGGAAACTTTGTGATGGCACATGCCTCTGCTAGCAGGATTATAGAGGTGCTGTTACTAACTGCTTCTCTTCACCATCCATCTTCAGCTATCCAAACTTTTTAGAACAGCTCTGTAGAACAAGGACCTTGCTTTGGTAGCGGGGAGCACGGTTAAGATCCTGCAGAACAAGAAGGTGGCCCCACAAGAGGTGCTGCACTGGCATGTGCAGCTTGCACAGCTCATAATATGTATCAAGATTTCCCTTATCCCTCTCTACTCTGCATTCCCCCTAAGCTGTCTCTATAAGGCAAAGCGTACGTTATTAGCGACTCTGCACAGCTTTAGCAGTGCTGAGAGTCCTGCATCCTTGGTACGACCGAGGGATTGTATGCATGACGGCAACCTCCACTACCACAGCAAAGACTTTAGCAACTGCTTCTGTGTGGGACTGATCACAGAATCATAGAATGATCTTTCAACACACCCTGTATCAGAGCATTACGCCTATGTATCAGGGAGGCCAAGGAACCTGGCAATGGGTTAAAACTGTTGCCAAAAAGTTAAATGGGCAGTTTCCTATCCCTAGGAAAGAAGCTGAGGAGCAGAAGGTTTGAAAGAAGAAAGACAGCAAAAATACCACCTTTGCTCTACAAAACTCCATTCACCCCACCCAGCTCAGCAAAGTATTAGCATCACAATGCTTCTCTTGGCACCAGGACAGTGAGAGAGCCAAGATGGCATGCCCAGCACTACTGCAGCTACTCAGCTAAAGGGCAGGCACAGAGCAAAGCAAAGCTTGAGCAAACATTTGGATGGCCTCTGCTTGCTTTCGGGGCTGTCAGATAGTATTCCTAAGAGCAGGGCTTAGCACCCACAGGAAAGACAGAAAAATTTATTTCTTACTTAAAAAGAAAAACTTTATTTTGATACATTAAAAAAATCTATACATTTCTTAGTCTAAAATACAGTTTTGCATCAGTATTCTGGCACAATGTCAGTTTACACAGAAAATATAGGATTAGATCAGCACTGTTAATGTCCCTTCACTTCCTGCATTCACAGCTTGCAGTATAAAACATTTCCATTTCTCAAGACAACAATAAACAGTGTCACATTTACTTTTCTCATTCCCAAAGGAGGTGGCATTCCACTGAAAAAAGGAGCACTTGTTAGTTGGTCTTGATTCAATGTAAATCACTTAAGCCAGTCCAGGGGTTTGATTGCCCTGTCAGAAGTATGAGTGAAAAAGGATGAAGAATTTATTTCCAGATGAAGCTTGGATGGACTATGACAATGCAAGTACTGTCAAACCTTTAAAATCTGTTCAGAAGATTTTCCTTTTTCCTTAGGGTAGTTGCTATAATCAGCAACCAATGCACCATACAGAAACAACTCCTTTCTATAGGTACAGGATTCCACCTTCTTTCTTGCTCTGAAGAACTCCAGAGCAAAATAAAAGCAGGGCACAGGGGATGTTGCTGTGAGATGTCTGTGAATCAGAATGTGAATTTTCTTAACTACTGTGAAGATCCTGAATATTTTCTACCTGTGAAATCCTGCTCTCCATGACTCCATCTAACCTCTGGCAGCTGCCTTCTGGCCTACATTAGAAACAAAACCACCTTTCTGTTTTCTCCTTCCTCACTCCTTTAGGAGACACTACCTCATTATCTGCGGTACTGTTTTCCTAATGAGAGATACTCTCCCTTTTTAGGTTGAGCAGGGAGGGACCCAACAAATACAAACACTGGAGCACATGCAGTTCTTGTTTGAGTGTTAAAAATTATTACTTCTGTGGGTAACAGAGCCCTGGAACAGGCTGCCCAGAGAGGCTGCGGAGTCTCCTTCTCTGGAGACATTCAAAGCCCGCCTGGATGCGTTCCTGTGTGATCTGATCTAGGTGTTCCTGCTCCGGCAGGGGGATTGGACTAGATGATCTTTCCAGGTCCCTTCCAACCTCTGACATTCTGTGATTCTGTGAACAACAGTCAGTGCCCAACTTCTGCTGGGTTTCAGGAGTAATCAACTTCCTCATCTCACAAAATCATTCTGAAATACTCCCTAGCTGCCTCTGTTTTACTCAAGCCAGAGCGGAGCAGTGGTGCACTGGAGGAATGGCAGCCACCTATGCTGCCAGCATCTTCCATTTTTCTTACAAGAGGCCAGAGCTGTCTTTACAGTTACTGAAATTAGGCTAGTTTTGCTGAAGTCATCTGGTACTTTTGCTCTGAATTCTTGCAGCTTTGGTTCTACAGGAAGCCCTATGTTTCTATAGAAAAATACCAAATGCTTAAAACCAAATTCTGCTCATCCTATTCACACATGATTACTTGACCTCAGTGAGACAGGGGAGTAGAACATGATGGTGTTTGCTGGTTTTCTGCTAGTTTTTTTTTAACGGATGTGTGTCAAATGAATGCCAGATAGTTCAGCCTCCAAATGGGTATTTTTCAGATGGATTCATGCCACCTATTGTCCCTAGAAATATTTCCACAATCCTAACATCTCTGAAGAACTTTGGCTTGATTGCATCAGCTTGCAAACACTGCAAGACACATCACAGCTCCATCCCAGACCAGAAATTCTGCCTTTTACACACAACCCACATCACAAGAGACAAGTTTCATCTCCTCTCTCATCTCTCTAAATGTAAAAGAAAAAAAATACTTTGAGAACAGTATTTGTTATAGAACACAAGAAATACAAATTTACTAGTCTCCATAGTCTCTTGTTATGTGATGGAAATAACAGCAGAGATGATATAGTTGAAAGAGCATTTAAAAAATGAAATATTTTGAGTAAACTTCCATCATTCCAACAAACAAGCTGAGTGCAAGAAATGCTTCAAATAAGCCTGTTGGGTTTTGCTTTGGGAAACATGAGGGATTTTTTTCCACAAAGATGAAATAGGATTTCTGTGGTGAGAAAGTGACACACACACTGTTCAAGAAACAATGGACTAGTGATGTTTAGATTTAGTAAACAGTATCTGCACAGGCAAAGCCATGATTTAAAAACCAAGGATACTGTTAGGTATCTACTTTTAAATCTTAACAGTGTTTCTTCAAATTACTGTGTCATGTTCAATACAGCATGTAATATGCACTCAGAACCAAATGATCACTGAATGGTGATGATGAATATATGTCTGCTACATGCATTTTATTCTGACTCTATAACATACATTCATAGAACACATCATAACCACTCAGAGCAAACCACTAAAGTGCATGCCCTGAGGGCATATTAAGTATGTTGTCTCCAACACTGGCTGCTCAATTGCCAGAACACTGATACAGAAAGGGCTCATTTTTTGCTTTATATCCCCATTTTGTGCTGAAAGAGTAAAAGCTAGCATCCCCTGCTCCCTCCATGAAAGGGAGCACTGTGGAGCAGGCTAATTGCCTGCTGCAAAAAAAGCCCTTTCAGAAAGAAGAAACCACCCTGAGAAGGTGCTGTACAGAAACGCAGGGAGCGAGTCTTGGATTAACTCTTGGCTAAGCGGACCTGTGGCACTGGGTTAGGCTGGGATGGAGTTAATTTTCTTTGCAGCAGCCCACATCGTGCTGTGTTTTATATTTGCAACCAAAACAGTGCTGATAACACAAAAATGTATTATCTGTCACTGAGCAGTGCTTGCACAGGGTCAAGGCCTTCTCTGCTTCTCATTCTGCAAACCCAGCAGAGTAGGCTGGGATCAGGCAAGAGGGTGAGAGGGCACACAGCCAGGACAGTTGACCTGCACAGACTGAAGAAATATTCCATACCACATAATGTCATGCTCAGCAATAAAACTGGCGTGTGTGGCTGTGGGCGTGTGTGGGTGTATAGTTCCAAAGCAGCCGCTGCTTGGAGATTGGCTGGGCATTGGTCTGCTGGTAGAAGGCGGTGATTGATTGCCTTTTCATCACTTGGGTTTCTTTTTTTTCCCCTTTACTTAATGAACTATCTCTATCGTGACACTTTTGTCCTTCCATCCTTCTCTCACATCCTGCTGAAGTGACTGAACAAGCAAGAGAGTAGGGGCTTACCTGCCAGCCAGGATTAATCCACAATTTGTAACTGGGTTTTATAAGTTCTCCTTTCTAGGACATGCTTTGCCAATGCAGAACGTCCTTGGGTTTCCACACCAAGCTAAGGCCATATGTAAAAATCCATCCTGCTTTTGTGAGCTGGGAGTGTGAACATAAGCTACCGGAAGGTTGAAGATACAATCCTAAACTGGCCAAACCATATGTTGAAATCTAGTTGTGGAGCAGCACTGAAACTGTAGAAGTGATGGGCTGCACTCTTACCACAAGCAAGCACAGTGACGGACTGATATAATACAAAAAAACCACCTCAGAACTTCATCTCAGCACCTACTCCCCCTCCCATTCATTCCTCATGTTATCATGAATCACTGCCTTGGGAAGGTGAGAAGGCATGTGCTACGATCAATCGGACATTCTGCCAATTGGCACTCCTTTGCTGAAAGAGCAATACAGAAATAAGAGCTGAAAGAACAAAAAAAAGTTCTCTAGGGCTGAAAGAAGCAATAAAGATGACACACTGCTGCTCAACTTCCAAATAAAACAGAGTAAAATAATGTGGAAAAAAATAAATTATTTAAAGAATGGCATACTTTTTTTCCTTTGAAACCTAAACTGATCAGAGGCTACGATGCAGATCATCTGCAGAAACTAAATGCTGGTAACCAGTACTCCCATTGGCTTGGTTTTTAAACCCAAATTGTCCAGCCTGAATCTCCAGTCCTTAAGCACTGCTTGGTTCAGTGGACTTTCCAAGATGACTTCTTTGTCTCAGCTGTTTTATCTGCTCCTCCTGCAGTGTTATTCCCAGTGCAACATCACTCTCTAGTTAGTCTAGACTGCTTCCCACCAAGCAGTCCATATACTGGCTTTAACAACCAGCTGGCAAAAAAAAGTGTTTAATCCATCACAACCGGCAGACTCTACTGCCAACTAGGGATTTACATGTCAACTGTTCTCCCACTTCACTATCCCCAATAGGGAAGGAAAGCAGAATCTAAATTTGTCCTGCAAAGTTGTCTCTTCAGACATTAGTCTTCTGCTTATCTCCTTGCATAAGACAGAACTGGAAGAGGGCGGCTTGTAGTTTGGTTGCAAATGAACTTCAAAGGATATTCAAAAGCTTTAAAGGGCCACTGGAAAGCCTGCGTGTGGATGGAATGCCTTTTTGGCACGACTGAAAAGCTCTGCATGCTGGATATACACTCAAGAATGGTGCACATGATTTTATTAGGAACTTTGTAATGATATAGATTTGCCACTTAAACATTACAACTACCCATAGAAAAGTGTTGCCTGTATCTTCTAAACATCATGTAAATTAAACAAATTTCTTTTTAAAACAGGATAAACTGCTATAAAAATGGTGCACAGTCAAGTCATACAAAAATACAAAATTTGTTTCCAACTGCAGTCCTAGTTGCAATTACAGAGAAAAGCCCCCACCTAGGACTTCCAGTGAGCAGAGAAGACAAGCTTTTGGAATTGGGTATGGCAGAAATTTGTTATCAAAATGAGCAGAATCCAAGGCTTCAAACAAAGCACCTCCAGTAACTTCCAAACAAGACAGAAATGAGTTTCTCTGAAGGTAACTGGGCATTTGATAAGTCTCTTAGCCTTGGAATCCAGTTTCTAGGGTTCATCTAAGCCAGTTTTTATATTTCTGTTGCTAATCCCCACTGCTCTACACAAATATGGGATGATCAGTACCACTTCTGTCTCAGGCACTGGTACAGCAGGAATGCCTCGTCTTGATGAACTTAAGGCTACTCCAGTGCTGCTTCTAGATAGTCTGACCTCTAACTTGCACTGAGACACCCTGCCAGTGCTCCAGTTCGAATCCCTAGCAGAAGCTCTACTCCAGTTAGCACGTACACAGATGTGTAAGTTACAACTTCCACACTTAAGAGTGCCAAACTCCTGGTGTCAGTGGAGCTATCGATACAGTTCACCTAAATTCTAAGTGCTTGCAGGATTGGATAATTCTATCTCCCTGACTCCCCAGCAGTTACAATTTCTAAATGTATTTTTATTTTCATGCCTTTCATATAGGTTGGGTTCTGTGATATGAAAAGAATAAATCTTTTTAATTGGCTTACCAAAAGAAAAGTAAACAAATCTAAGTTATCAAATGACAGCTAGAAGCAGAAGTGAAATATTTCACTATTGCCAAAAGGTAAGAGCACTGGTTAGCTACATCACACGACACATTTTTTTAAACCTTCGGCAGCAATTTAAAAGTCTGATCCTCTGAAAGGAAGCACAGATAACTGCATACTTATTAAACCTTCATAACACAGGTTGCGCATGTCTCTACCTAGACATGCCCCCCCTCCACTCCATTGCAAAGCTTCTATAGAAGGGCTTTTCTCTTTCAAAAGATTTTCTTGAATGGAGTGATTGAACCATTGAGGCATTATACATTTGTACAGAGCTTGTATTTAGTGCAATAAGTTTAAAAATTCTGCTCTGAAATATTAACTTTACATTAACAAAAATAGTTTTCTTAAAAAAATTGTAACAAAAGGAGTATATAGCATAGACAGATCATGACTTCTTAGCAAATACACTTCTAAGCATTTACCATTACAATATGCTGAACAACTGAATATTAACATTCATATCTGGTGAGCTTCCAGACTGAAAAGAAATGTAAGTATCTAATAATAATAATAATAATAATAAAGCACGTTCTCTTGTAATTATTTGATAACTTTAGATAACTATCTGGGCACTTACACTTCCAAAGAAATGTTTCTCTGCCCTTTCCTGTTTTAGCCACCTGTTATAGTACATACAAATATGGATGAAACAACAGGCAGGCAAGGAATGGTCCTTTCCACCTCCCAGAGCTCTCTAGCATTAAATTAAATGAAGCTTACAGTACTTTTTTGTACAGCAGTACAGTCCATTTCTCTCCCCATCCTCAGCATCTTTATATCTAGTCATGAATTAATCATGAGTATGGTTAAGACTGAGCTTTAACAATCTGTTATTTCAGTTGCTCATATGGAGAATCCATACCCTTAGAAGAAGCACTGCGGAAGTGTGAAGGAGGCTACTGAACTCAAGGGGAGGATAGAGGGCAATGGGTAGGAGGGATAAGTAGAGTAAAACAGGAAGTTAATTGCATATAAAAATTATCTGTCCCATTTTGTAGTTTGTTTAATAGGAGATGCAAGGGCTCCCACACACCTGAATACCTGAGGAGTTGGTTACTGTGATATCTGATAGTGATTAAAAAAACAACTGTGCCCCACCAGGGCTCTTAAGTAAAATGACTGCTTACAAACCCATTAGAACTGAAGGAACTCTCACTGAAACCACGTTTTGAAAAACTAATTTTGAGACTTTTCTTGATTTGAAGATTTTCCTTACATGCAACTGTCCTGAATTTAATGTAAATTTAAACAAACTAAACAAGTAAAACTCTCCGCAGATTAGCAGTGTCATGGGAAATCTGTCTCTAAACTCAGTCATCATTCCAGATTATCTTTACAATGATACCTTCTCCAGATTGTAAAATATCAAGCAGATAAGAATCAACATTTCCATGACCACAATGAATAATTTAAAAAATGGAACAATGATAAAGCTGCTTGTAAAAGCCACCCGTATGAAAAGAGTACATGTTTCACAAAAATAATTGTTAAAAAAAGTATTAAATCCCTGTTCCTTTTCTCTGATTTTGGCTGCTTATTTATATATATGTGTATGTATATATGTGTATATATACTGTTTTGGAATGTCAATGGGTTCCAATATGGCTGGCTAGGTTCAAGATGAACTTGCTCCAGAGGCCTAGAAAACAAAGTCATACAGTACAGTCTTAGACAAATGCCAAAGGACAAGAAGAAACTGAGTCAAAGGGGTCACTGGAAACCATAAAGAAAGAAGCGTGAAAAGTTTTTTTTCTTGTGCCTTGATGCAAAAACAGTTTCCTTATCTCTGCTATTAATACCTATTTAAAATACAACTGCACTTAGGGCATTTCACTCTTAGAACTAATTGTCATGGCTAAGAAATACCTGTATTTCAATGAGATGGAAACAAAACAGTAAAGACTATTTTTAAAAAAAGAACAAAAAATATTAGTCTAATTTTCAGACACCCAATTTTGGGACTATATGTGTTACTAGTACAGAATAGACTTATGAATGATCTTATTCCATATGTGACTGAGGCCCTTATCAATGCTTTGGGGAAAGATATCAGCAATTTCATGGAGGTAACTGCTGTGTCCCATCCTTGTCAGGAAGTGAGATGCTAATATTTCAGAATCTACTCAACTGGCACTGAACGCCCCAAAATGGAAGACCACGTGAGAAAACAAGGCCAAATCAGTTCCAAACAAGACTATCACATGAGCAGCAGAACTGGGAGTAATTCAACAGGTGACACTCAGGCTGAGCCTCAAGTACTCAGCATCTTCTTCAGCAGTCCAAGGAGGACTTTCAACCAGTGCCAGGCTCAAGTACCTAGAGCCAAGTTCCTAAAAGAACAAAACCACCCTTGACTTGCAAGTACTTGGTTTGTCCTTTTACAGGGAGGGGTGAATAAAGGTTTTAACATCCAAGCTTCAGGCAGTAAAGTACAAAAGTATTAGTAGTGGCCTGAGCTAGCACTGATGAGAGCATAAGTAGAAAACCACTTAAGGTAAACCAGCTGTTTGAATTAGAGGTTAACATAATACAATTTTGGACAAAGATTTTTTGTGCATGTTACTAGAGGGTTTGCGCACCCAATTCTGAATCATTTTAATAGCAGATTTACCCCTACAGCATTTCGACCACTCTGAAAACTGCAACAGTAGTGTCTGTTTGAACAGCTAGAAGTACTCCCAGAAGAAAACAGTAAATTACTACAGAATTAGTTTTTTAGATGTATAAACACAGCAGCATTTACACGTAAGCAAATCTAGAAACTGGTATGCTATAATGAAATAGCAAAACACGCAAAGCTACACATCTGTCCACTCTACAGCAGGAACCTATTCCAGCTTGGCCAAAGTGTGCTCATGCAACATGGCTTTACATACATCACTGAAAAAAATTTCTACTGTTAGCATACATTTATTTAGATTCCACTAGGTTAAAAGATTGTCCCCATGTTAACAAACTGAGTCAGGCCCCAAATACTCTGAGAAAGTCATGATGGAAAAATATTTTATTTCACAAAGTCATATTGCATGATGACAAGTCATACCTTGCCCAGCCTGGCTCTCCATCATACGCTCTCAGTTCTCCACCTTCCAAACTCATCCTCCTATCTGTTATTTGTACCATGTACAGCTGTTCCTTATTCCAGGTTACTCAGACATGCAATGCCTTCCTAACAGGCACACCATAAGTAAAACAGGCTGCGGAAGCATAAATGATGCATTGTTCACTGTCTGTGTATCTGACAGTGTGAGATGGAAAGAGCACACAAGAGACAAGCAACATAAGTAGTTGGCAATAAAAACAAACAACTGGGAGAAATGTAATTTGAGCAGGTTGAAAGGAATGACTGTATCCAATTCCTTAGCACTATATAAAATAATTTGGTGAGACTTTTAAATGCCTGGTCCTACTTTGCAACAATGGATGAGCTCAGTAGTGTTCTTCAGGCTTTTATGGTCAACGTAAGATGAACAAAAATTGTTCAGCTCAAGGCTGAAAAGAGGATTAAAGTCAGAATAGCCCCATGAATTCCAGAGCCATCTTATTTTAAGAGTACTCGGCAATTGAGGCTCTGTATACCACATAGCATGTACTACTAATCCTAATGAAATGATGTTGCATTTATTTAATATGACACAGTTCCTTTCATCTTACTTTTACAGATGGTCTCAGCTGTGACAAAAACTCTGCCATCCAGGTGACAGGCAAGCTCACAAACAGAAAAAGCAAAACATCTTGAGTGATACAGAGAACAAAAACTTCTCCTGAAGAAGTGCAGTCAGTAAAGACAAAGAGGGAGAAGAAGTAAAAGTGAAACTCTTGGAGGATCGCCACCTCCTCATCTGCACCTACCATTGGTTTCAGCTCTCTGCCCTCAGCTCCACCTCCCCGGCCAGCTTCTTTCATAGATTTCCTACTATTCTCCACAAACTCCTAAAAAACAGTAATGAAGTGAAAAGTGCTTTCTTAGAACAGACTCAAACCATCAAATCTCAAGACAAAACTTCAAGATGTCACTGCTCAAAATGTCAACACCACTTGCTCCTTCCACTTCTCTTGCTCAGACTTGTCCACAAAGTATCAAAAAAACCTGGCAAATAGCCACAAGGGTCTTCTTCATTTAATTCCAGAAGCCAGACAGGTATATGTCTTGTATGCTGCTACAACTTTCACATTTACCATACAACACTCTTCTTTATGGGGAAGGAAGGTAGAAGGGTGGTTGTCAAAAAAAACCAACCAAACAACAAACCAAAACCCAGAGATCCCAGTTATTACATCTTATCCTGTGAACTGTGTGCAATGTCAGAACTCCACTAAACAAAGCCACTTGGATATAATTACTTGCCATGTCTTGTTGATTTCCCTAACTTCCCTCACTTCAAACTCTTAAATTTTTCACATGATCACAATCACCCATTCACAAAGATTAGCAAATGTGCTAATTCAACTTTATGTGACTTTTTTATCTTAAAGGCAAGCATTCTGTAGCAAATTTTCGGAACTTTAGCTGCTGGTGTTCTGTGGTACTGACTGCAGACTAAAGAAACCCACAATGCTGCATTTTACTTTTATTCTGTGCTGAAAAGCAACTTATCAGCTACCACTTTGTTATGTGCTCTAGATTCTGCAGTGTTTTACAAAAAAATCTAACATTAAATTCTTGGCATCGTTTTCCAACAAGTAATGAGAAAAAAAAATTATGCTAAGAAGTCATGAGAGTCTTCCTCTAGCCTGTACCTGGGTGTACATTTTACAAGGACATATTTTACAGCTGCCGCTTAGGAACATAATCAAGAAAATCACCTACTCAACAACAAATGGAAGGGCTAGAGGAGCAGAAGTTTTATATCTTGGTCTAGCTAGAGTGAATAGGCAATAACATGTAACAAAATAACTGAATTGTGCAGAAGGCCTTGATTTAACTTCTAGGATCCAGGATAGCACATAGGTTGTTTCTGTGCATGACAGACTGAGAGTCAAATTCTGGTTGCTCTCTATCTGCAAGAAGAAAAACTCCAGAGTAGTCACTAGCTGTGTGTGGGGCAGAATACTCTGGTATTTTTCTTTTCCACACCTCAAGAGAGTTCCTTCTTAGAAAACTGTAAAACCTAAGACTTTAACACTTGTTTTCCTTCTTTCCATTCTGCACTGTATCATTTACAGAAATGATAACCAAGAGTATGATTCTGCAAAATGACTACTCATCTAACAGGCAGCAAATGGAAGCCAGTGTCAGTGATGCCAAGGGAAGGAAGCATAATTACTTATCTGATGCTTATCTGGACACGCTGGAGGGAAGGGATGCCATCCAGAGGGACCCTGACAGGCTTGAGAGATGGGCCAATGCAAACCTCATGAAATTTAACAAGGCCAAGTGCAAGGTCCTGAACGTGGGTCGAGGCAATGCCAAGCACAAATACAGGCTGGGCAGAGAATGGATAGAGAGCAGCTCTGAGGAGAAGGACTTGGGGGTACTGGTGGACGAGAAGCTGAACATGAGCCGGCAGTGTGCGCTTGCAGCCCAGAAAGCCAACCGTGTGCTGGGCTGCATCAAGAGAAGCATTAGCAGCAGGTCAAGGGAGGTGATTCTCCCCCTCTACTCTGCTCTCGTGAGACCCCACCTGGAGTACTGTGTTCAGATGTGGGGCCCCCAACATAAAAAAGACATGGACCTGTTGGAGAGAGTCCAGAGGAGAGCCACAAAATTAATCAGAGGGCTGGAGCACCTCCCCTATGAGGACAGGCTGAAAGAGTTGGGGTTGTTCAGCCTGGAGAAGAGAAGGCTCCGAGGAGACTTAATAGCAGCCTTCCAGTACCTGAAGGGGGCCTACAGGAGAGATGGGGAGGCACTCTTTATCAGGGAGTGTAGTGAGAGAACAAGGGGTAACGGGTATAAGCTAAAAGAGGGTAAATTTAGACTAGACATTAGGAAGAAATTTTTCACTATGAGGGTGGTGAGACACTGGAACAGGTTGCCCAGGGAGGTTGTGGATGCCCCATCCCTGGAGGTGTTCAAGGCCAGGCTGGATGAGGCTTTGAGCAACCTGGTCTAGTAGAGGGTGTCCCTGCCCACGGCAGGGGGGTTGGAACTCGATGATCTTTAAGGTCCCTTCCAACCCAAACCATTCTATGATTCTATGCTCATCAGATCACACTGTTCGCTGATCAAGCCATGAACAAGACAGCAAGGTAACCCAGGCTAAAAAAAAAATAATTCATAGAATCATTAAGGCTG